>JAPQRN010000622.1:0-16279 GCA_037367275.1 Coranthus polyacanthus | reverse complement strand
CTGCCTCAGGAGTCCCAAGAGCCAACAATGCTCGATAGGACTCCTTCTTCAGCTTGACGGCATCCCTTACTTCCGGTATCCACCACTGGGTTCAGGGGTTGCTGCCACGACAGGCACCAGAGACCCTGCGCCCGGAGCTCCGTGTGGCAGCTTCAACAATGGAGGCGGAGAACATGGTCCACTCGGACTCAATGTCTCCAGTCTCCCCCGGATCTGGGAGAAGCTATCCCGGAGGTGGGAGTTGAAGGCCGCGCTGACAGAAGGCTCCGCCAGACGTTCCCAGCAGACCCTCACAACACGCTATCCAGCACCCCTCCCAGGGACTCCAAGAAGGCCGGGTACTTCGCACTGCCACTCGGCCCATAGGCTGCCACCCGATCCACATCGCACCCGGCCCCTATGGATCCCTCTGCAGGTGGTGGGCCTACAGGAGGGTGAATGTTAAGATTTGTTGTGCTACCACTGTACTTAATTGCTGGTCTACAGAGCTTACAAACAGCCAGCACTTTATCCAACTTTCCTTCCTTCTTATAAAATCCAAATCTCTTCCAAATTTTGGATTTTAAGTTTGATGATGCACTGTACACTGTATCAGTGTCAGCGACATGTTGTTTACCATCGCTACACTAACGTTTATCTCGTTACTCTGATAAAAGATCAAAGGTCAATGCAAGATGATGCAAGACTGACCAATGAGCAGAGACCAAACGACAAGGCAATGAAGCCAATGCAGAAGTATTTTTAAGTGGTGGAGGCTGTAACAGAAAAGCTTCAGAAAACAGTTTCAAAACTTCAAAACTGGGCCATCGACCAGTTCATGGTAGATTTAGATTCAGGAGTCCACACATCGATGTACCCATATCTTTGATGTTAACATCAGTTTCTGATTTGTATTGCTGAATCTTTACAACCCTAAGAGGTTGAGACTGATTCACTTCTCTACTGCAGTGAAAGTAAATAAGTCCAGGCTCTGAAATGTCAAAGTACAAAAGTCAAAAGTCGGCCTTTGAAGGACATTTCTAGTAGTTGTTTGTGTGCAAAGCGAACTGAACCTCACATCATATTAATATAATGTGAAGACTATTATACTATTCTAAATTCAAATCAAAAACAACATACTGAAAATAATTAACATTAACTTCACTCCGATGTGCAAATCGTTTTCAGTGTCAGCAACTCAAAACATTATGACACCTTTTCTCCAGTCTCCAGTTATAATCTACCCTTTGTTGTTTCATCTTGTGTCTTTTATGACATTTAGTGTTGTTTTATCATTTTTGTCTTCTTACATCGTTTTCATCTTGTTACATTGTTTTCTTATGTCTTATGTGTTGTTATGTTATCTTTTACATAATTTTCTTCCTGTTACATTTTTTTAGGTCATTTTCCTCTTGCTATGTCTTTTATATCATTTTCATCTTGTTACATTTTGTTAGGTCATTTTCCTCTTGCTATGTCTTTTATATAATTTTCATCTTGTTACATCGAATTACATCTTGCTACATTGTTTTCGTCTTATGTCTTCAATCTTGTTGCGTCTTTTAACATCTTTTACGTGATTTTGGGATTGTTTCATTTTGTTATGTCTTGTTACATGTTTTACATCCTTTTCATCTTATGTCTATATTATTTTCATCTTGTTGCATCTTGTTTCTTAATTTTCATCTTGTTACATCTTATTACGTTGCTTTTATCTTATTACATCTGTTATGTCAGGTTTTTTGGGCATTTTTCCTCACTTGAACCAAGGGTCTAAGGACAGAGGGTGTTGTATATTGTAGAGACTCTAAAGCCCTTTGAAGCAAATCCTTGATTTGTGATATTGGGCTATAGATTATACATTATACATTTCAGGATTAAAAAATAAAAAAAAGCAATTTAGGCTATTTTTTAATGCTGTCAAATTGGGTCAAATTTGATCCAAACAGTATGCATGGGTTAACTAAACTTTAAGGACACAAAAACTTTTGTGTTGCGTCATTGACCCATATATCGGTGCATGTGCAGGATCTATTATGAAAAAAGCTGCATGTCCCTGTATGTATGTAAATATAAGTGAAATGTGTAAAGGTGTGTGTGAAAGGACAAAATCATAAAATTTGATTGTGAAGAAATTGAAATTATGTAAGTTTTTTCTTCTTCTTTCTGAAACAAAATCTAAATTTAATGGTTCATATAACTTTATTAGATACAGTTCCAGCATGGGGTAAAATGCTATTTTACTGACATCATTTGTGATGAGTTAGGATGACACCACACTAAGCTGTATAAATGCGATGAGTTCTTGTGAAAATCCAACACTAAACTGGTCAATCACTGTGTTGAAGAGCAGAGCAGTAAATGTCATTGGCTCAAAGAAACATACTTAAAAGCTCATAATCATTTTGCAGCCTCTGGCACAGAGCTGGACAGTAATTTATTGCTAATCACAAGCTGACCTGTGCTTCGCACTGCAATGGGCTGGAAGAACTGCATGACTGTAGCTCCAGTGGAGACTCCAGAAGCCTCCTGCACGACATGCTGCTTAACAATACAAAGCTCAACGCCACCATCTTCTGGATGTTTAGGGTTAAGGTCACTGTTGGATGCACTTGGACAACCCCAAATCAGGAAATGGTATGGAGAATGCAAAACAAAAAAAAACAAAGACAGTGATATTAAAATGTAGACAGTAGGAACACAACCTATTTCATTTGTAAATATACATCAACACAGTGAGGCTACAATACATTCAAGAAAAGTTAGAACAGGATCAGTTTAGGGCTAATAATGAGTTACATACATTAAATAACAATGTGACTTGAAACAGGTGATGTGAACAGGTGATTGTAATCATGATTTGATTTGAAAGCAGCATCCATATATGAATTCACCCCTAGGGATTAATAAAGGTAATCTATATCTGTACCTGTATCCAGGAAAGGTCTATTCCTTTAGGAACAAAGATGGGCTGAGGATCACAAGTTTATCAACAACTTCATGAAACAATTATTGAAATGTTTAAAAACAATATTCCTTAAAAGAATGATAGAAAGAGATTTGGATATTTCACCCTCTACACACAGAAAACAATTAAAAGATTCAAGGAATCTGAAAGTATTTCAGTGTGTAAAGGGCAAGGGCACAAGCCCAAGCTAGATCAACATATGCTGCTTCAAGACAACAACTTTTCCAGGGATGCCAATGCATATTTCAACAAGACAATGTAAAACCACATTCTGCACACATTAAAAAGACCTGGTTGATGGAGTCCCCACTTGTCCTCAATAGAGAATGTGTGGAGCATTTTGTACGGTGGCCAGGAAGTGCAAACCAAAGTACAAACTGTGAAACACTTTTGCATTGCATGAGACACATTTACATTTCAGAAAACAAATTAACAAGAAGCTAAACAAATTTAATTTCAGAAAACAAATTAACAATTAACACAAACCGGAAAGGGAGCATACCAAATCCTGGTTTGACCGGAAGTAATGTCGTGAGCACGTCATTTCGAGTTGTTGTTATTAATGGAGTTTATGGTGATGTTTTGTGGCAAACACATGAGCTGCTTGACACGGGTTTGTTTCTCATGTGGTTGGTCTCAACAGGTGGATGCTAAACAAGGTAAGTGCATTCATAACATTAGCTGTCTGAAGCTATGTTGGTTAGCGGCTGCAAACTTTCTGAAGTTTTTAAACGGGACTGAAAAACCTTGCCCATCATATAAACAGTTCATGGAGTACAGAAACTCAAAGTCACAAGAACGACAGTTGTTTAACTGTGGACCAAAAGGAAGTTTCAGAGTTAAAGAAAGAAAACATGTCCAGGTAAGAAGTACTGACTGTCTTATGAATACTTGACTGTCAGACTCGACCTTCAGATAGCTCAGAATGGAACGGTAGCACAGTTAATTTAATGTAGAGAATGAATGAAGTTTTAAAATAACATATTTTACACAGGCATTTTTACACAGATTTTAGATTTTACGTATAGCGCTCCAGGCAGGATAACAGCATGATGTTTTGGGAAGTGTGTAGTGATATTCGGTTCATGATGTATAAGCTTTTATTTTTACCAATGTACGACACATGAAATGAATCTTATCTTTGTTATTTTACTAGATAAACATTGGATTGATGGTACCACATGGAAGTGATGGAGCTGATTTAAAACCTCTAAGAGGGAAAACACTCCCATTACTTTTAGAACTTTTAGAAGGACCGTACATCCTTTTGTATCCAGACTGCTCAGAGGTGGTCCATGCACAGTCAGTCAGTCAGAAAGGCCATTCAAATTGGCAGAATATAATCTAAAAGAACTGGGAAAACCATATGCCAGGATCACCTTTTTTGCTTGCCTGGAAACGGACTTTAAAGGAGGTTAGTGGATTTCATGATTCAATATTTTTCTACAGTAGGGTACATCTACAGTATTTAGATGATTTGTTGATTTCTTTTGTTTGTTTTTACAGCAGTACCTCAGACTGATTCTGAAATTCTCATCACATCAAAGAGCACAGCTGAATTCAATCGAGCTGACACTGTGGTATATAAATTATTTATTTATTTTTAATACTAATGTGTGTATGTATTTATTCATTTATCTTTTGGCTATACATTTAATTTTAAGCATAAACCTATGTCCTGGTCAGTATTTTAGAGAACAAGGCTTCTTTTAATTATTTTGCAGTTCTTACTACTTACTTACTTACTTTAGTTCTTACTACTATTACTATCAGTAACACTGACAACCTTTCACTATCGATATATAATTCATAGGATAAGAGACCAATTATGGAAGCTATTACAAATTGTTGATAAATTGATGCGTTTCCTCTCAGATTTCTGAACCACAAAACCAAAGTACTCCCAAGAACAAACCTGAAGATGACAGGTAGATACTAATTTTTATACAAGAAGTACTTTATCCTTTTATTGAGGAGGCATGACCATCTAGAGCTAATTAAAAGAAGTCTGACACATTTTGGCATCTGCTCTTTGTCAGGGAGTCGAACAGATTTTATGAGAAACAATAAATCTTCTCTAGAGGTAATCAACCAATAGGAATCTTTGTTGTATTCAGAATGTTTACATTCTTGGATCACACTTGTAGGCCTGAAGTATGGTAATAATTGATGTAATAATTTCATCATTTTTATCATGTTTCAGAGATGCAGGAAGTAATAAGGATGTGGCAGCCTGATGCTTCTTACTTTCAGTGTTGTTGTTTCATACATTTTAATTTGTTTTTCAGATAGTAATATCTGATACTGAGGATATGGGTCTACCTGAAACAAATCCAGACAAGACTTGTTGCTACAGGTAAGTCAAAAAATTATAGTGACAAACATAATTTTCATTTAATTGTATTATTAATGTATTGTATGTTTTAATTTTGCAATATGAATTCATTCACAGCTGTTAGGGAGGATGAATACTACCTGGCAGGAAAGATGATTGCAGTGTCAGTTATACATGGAGGTCCAGGAACCCATTTCCTGTCAGAAGACTTGCGGGCAAGCCTTCATTCAAATCAACAGTTAATTTAATAACTGATGAAGAAATAGAGAAAGCTTTGCAAGAGCTGAGAATAGCATAAGGGTACAGTGTGGTGTGGCTTAGAGTTTTACATAGTGACTGCAGTGTTTTAATGCAATGTTTCCTTTCTATATCTTGGACACAGAATTGGCTTCATTTTAGTTTTTGATAGGGTAGGGTTACAGCATGCTATGTACTATATGTCACTGAATAAAAACTAAGCAAGGATATACAGTAGATGCTGTTATACTGTATATTGTGTATTGTGTTTATACCCCTTTTTATGTCTTTCAGATTGAGAATGTGGCTTCATTGGATGCTCTGCAAGAATCTATCATGAGACACAGCACAATGTTATAGACAGCAGGTTGTCTGAGACATGTGGCTGCTGTAGAAGAAAAGAAAGAAATCGTGGCTACCTCCGATGGTATATTATTGACCACAACTCATCTGTAATTGA
This sequence comes from Coranthus polyacanthus, assembly GCA_037367275.1. NCBI lineage: Eukaryota > Metazoa > Chordata > Actinopteri > Kurtiformes > Apogonidae > Coranthus > Coranthus polyacanthus. The sequence goes on along the minus strand of JAPQRN010000622.1, from coordinate 10,300 downwards.
CAGGTAAGATCATATTTTTAAAGATGTGATTTTCTTCTTTTTTATGTATTATGTAAGAAAATTTGCCTCATGCCCCGTGATCCCTGTCTTCGGTTTATGCAAGCATATCTGTTATCACTGACAAAATTTGTGCCTTAGTGTAATACAACTGATATGCAATGTCTGTCTTTTCACTCACTGCCTTGTGCTAATCATTAAGTACTCATCACATCCCGCCGTCTGTGTTATTGGGTTCTTTAAATCAATGACGTTCAACACACAACCATTTACCCCAAATGTACATTTGCTTAGGTGGATTGTGATTGTAGGGAAGCGTTTTTTCTTTAGATAATTTAAATGCAATTGGCACTACACAGCATTGATACAGTGTTTGTGATCTCTTTGTAGATTTAAAAACTGTTTTTGGGTTTTGCAGCCCTTCAGTTTTTGACTGCACTACAGCAACACCCTACTTTGCTGGTCCCTGTCCTGTGCCACTCTGAAAAGCGACTCACTGACTTTGAACTTGAGAGACTCTTCAAACCTGACCTCAGTACTTCAGGGAGTAACAGGAGACTGAAAGAGAGTCAAACCTTGGTCTACTGGGCAGATTATCTCCTTGATTGTAAAGGTTTGTAAATTTCTTTTGTAAGTAGTTGGGAGACCATTGCCATGGTGTATATCTTTACAGAGGGCCGGGCTCTTTGGAGGATGTTTTGATGTTTGCTACTGGGCTGACTTCACTTCCCCCATCTGGCTTGGAACCAGTCCCACAAATAGAGTTCCTGGATGACTCTCCATTCCCAATGGCAAATAGATGTTCCAAAGTCACAGATGGACTTTGAAATTTAAAATTGTCCAGGATTTGGCTGTTTCCAAGTCAGGGGCGTCAAATTCATTTTAGTTAGACAGACCAGTAAAATAATTGTATCATTCATAGATAATTTTTTTATTTTGTTGATTATTCTGATTATTTTTAAATTAATTTGTTCATTTTTGTTCATGTTATTGATTACGTTTTTGTTTGCTATTAATTATTTCGTAAATTTTGTTGATTTTCGTCATTTTTGTTCATTTGACAAAATGTTTAGTCACAGAAGATTAGAGAAAAGAATAGAAGAAATAGAAGAAGGAATAGCTGTTTTATTGAAAAATTGCAGTTTATGTCTTTTTTGTCATTTTCACATTTGGCAAATTGGACCCTCTAATTGCCCACAAGCTGTTTGACACCCTTGTTCTTAAGCCATATGACTGGATGACCCCTAGAGCTCAGACTCTTGTTGTTGTTTGTTCTTTGTTGTTAAAATTGCACCTAAAGGTGAAATTGAATTATAAAGATAATACTTAGGACTTTGCTTAGTTTTTCGTTCATTTATTTCCCAGTTTAAAATAATGAAGCTATGGGTGACAGATTCAGAAACCTTGGGTTCAGACAGACAGCAATGTTCCACCATTTGTCTCTCTGCTCTCCCTCACCTGACTCGTGTTTTTCTTTGGCCCTGCCTTTGCTCCATTCTGCCTGCCACACTCACCTCATTAACTGATTACACTCACCTGTGCCCACACTCTGCCCTACTCTCCCTGCTGCACACCATGCCCCTTCATCACACCAACTCCACTCACCTGCACTGCATCAATAATCTGGACTGTACAGCATAAAAACTCCTGATTGTCGTCAATCCCTCATGCGGGAATCCCAGCCTTTTCCCTTCAGCCTTGCCACCCTGAATCTGCTCTGCCAGTCCTGGATCACCATGTCTCGCCTGCCTCTGCACCTACTCTGCCAGTCCCTGCTCACTGTGTCTCATCCTCCTCTGCACCTACTCTGCCAGTCTCTGCTCACCATGTCTCGCCCACCTTTTCTACGACTCCAACTCAACCATTCCTGTTTGCTGTCTGGTGTGCATCTTCTGCCTGCTCCAGTGTATGCTTTTGGGCTCCCTTCATACATACCCGTGACAGAACGATCTGGCCAAAATGAACCCAGCAGACAGCTCGGACCTGCCTCGGATGATTTCCTTTCCCTGGAGCTGCAAGACCATTTTGACCGACTTGCAGACAAATATCACAGAGCCACTTCCCAGCCACAAAACACTCTTTTGCTCAGGCAAATGGACAAATTAATGGCCTCTCAGCCTTTGATGCAGGCAGACTGCTATTTCTCTGAGTATGTGGCCAAGTTGAGGGCCAAGGTTTCTGCCACCACACACTCACTGGAGTTATCAGCCCGTGTAATGCCTGCCTCTCCTTCAACCCGAATCTGTCCACACCTGACCCATTTAACCATCAGCCTCCACATCTGAACAATAGCCTTTCTCCAGCCCCTCTGTGGACTGATTATCTGTCAGTTTTTGCCCAGGAGCAACCACAGAAATTGCCATTCTGGGGGACAAGGCTGGCTATCTGGGTGCCCCATAGAAGAAGCAAAGCTCTAGGAGCCTCAGCAGCCATCTGTGCCTGCAGCGCACCGGCCATCAGTTTCAACTGGGTGCCGATCCTCAGTCCCGGAGCCCCGTCCGTCTTCAGTCCCGAAGCCACGTCCGCCCCTAGCTTCTGAGCCACACCCGCCCCGAGCTTCTGAACCAAGACTGTCTGAGCCACGCCTGACTTCAGCTGGGCGCCAACCCTCTGGCTCAGAGCTGTTTCTCCCGCATCCAGTACCTTTGCTGTGCCAGTCGCCGGTTTTGGCTGAGCTTTTGTCTCCTGTCCCTGAGGTGACGCCGACCTCTTCTGCTCCTGTCCCTGAGATAACACCATAGCTGTCTCCAGAGCTCCCGCCAGCGCATCCCCGCCCACCTCCTGAGTTCTCCAGTGTCTGCTGCTGCCCCTCCTGGCAGCCTCCTGAAGTGTCCTGCCCCCTGAGTTTAGTTGTGTTTGTTGGTTTTGAGTCCCCACAAGGAGTCACTGACAGATGAGCCTCAGGAAAGGCATCTAATTCAGCCTGTTCAATTTTAAATCCACGGTCTCTGAAGCCAAACCTATGTTAAACAAAAGATTGCATTTGTTTAAAGTTAAAAGTAAAACAAATACATCATAAATGGATTACCTGTGTGGTAAGTAGTAGTTAATTGGGCACGCATCCTGGACATGATGCTGTTCTGGAAGGGGCAAATCCTGTGACTGTTCCACAGCCTGACACACTCATCCAAGTCCCTCTGAATAACATCACCAAAGCACTATCTCAATAGACACTGATGTTCATGATTCCTGTTGAAGTATCTGGCATCTCTGAGGTCTACAAATAGCTCCATCCAGAACTGACACCTATAGAAATTGAGTTTTTAAAAAGAACTATCATTTTATGCAAATACACATGTCTAAAGAATGAAATCAGAGGTTACTTTATGAAGGCCACTTACCTTCAATTTCTGAATGTGAACCACCAGGACTCAATCTGCTGGTTGGTTGTGGATGACCTATACTGTACATGTGGCTGGATGCTCCAGAGAAGTAGTTATTGTGGTTGTGGCCTAGGGTACACTGAATTGCAGCCATGGTCCAATCTCCATGCCACAATCAGTCCTCAGTCTCATGGGGATGACACTGAGGTTTCCCACACATGACAGGAAATAGTGAGCATTCACTGCTGGGTTATTATTTGTAGGGCCACATGCAAGCCACAGTACTTTACATGAAAATCCATCAATGCATCCTGAAAGGGCCAAACCGAATGGCTTCAGTTTATCATAACCATCAGCGTGCTGCATATAGTTTGGTCCCATGGAGTGGTAGGTTCTTCTTATAAACTCTCTGTGTGCTCTTCTCTCGCACCCTCGAGGATTGAGCTCCCGGAGCAAATTCATCACATGATCCCTCTTCACTCGCAAATTGTACTTTTGTTTGAGTACCTGCCACATCATATGGTACCCAAACAGTTGCCCAGGTCCACGAAGTTCCAACCGGATGGCCCTAATTATGGCGTTTGTAGAGGAGTAATCCTTTCTGCGATATAACCCGACTTCAGTTTGCTTTTCAGAGACCTCAAACTGATGTGTACACCATGTAAACATGACATCATGTCCACAATACAGCATATGAGTGGACCTTATTAAAATATTTTATGCACTTCTGTAGTATATCTGGTCCTTCCATCTGGTCCATATCCCTTAAACAGTGCAGAGACAGGCCACACGAAGAACAAAGAAAGAATACATGTATGCCTCACACAACACATATGGTGTCATGGTCTGTTGTTTTGTGTCCTGTTTTACTTTCTAAATCACCTTCCTCATGTGTCCTTGCTTATTTTACATTCTGTCTATGTGGTTTTCCCTCTCTGGTCTCAGATTTTTGGATATTTTGAAATATCTTATGTCTCAGGTTATCCAACTTTCACGATATTAGTATTGTTTCATTCATTTGGACACCTTAGAGATCTTAAAATCTTCTAAATACACTACATATTAAGTGTACTTAAAAATATTAAAAAGTTGTAATGGAACACAAATACTTTGGATTAAATAAAATTTGAAATAACAAGGGTAAATTTCAAACTAATTGATACTGTCAGGATAATAGAAAACAATTTGAATAAAGCAGGTACTAGTATGAAGTTTGAATTCATAAGAATTAACACTAGTTAGTTAACTGTAGTTGGGAAAGTAAATACAGTGGAAATCGCTTATAGTGATGATGTTTGTCCGGGTCTAATTGATCACTATAAGATCATTACAACTGGACATTTAATTTGACAGTTGTCCAAGTATAACACTCAGTTTTATAGTTATAATGGGGTTTATACACCTTAAGCTGTTGGTAAATACTGACAGATGTAGATAGATATTCTATACTCTAAATGTTACATTACACATGTATGTTGCTGTAAGGATGTGAAATACCTGTTATCTCCGACTCTGAATAACAGGGGTTTTCTCTCTAGCGGCTTGCAGTTATGGTTCAAAGGATAAGACACGAACGCCGCATTAGCTTAGATTGTTTCCTCCAGCAGCTTCCCAGTGGAGTATCTTTAATACAAAAAGCCTGCGGAAACTCCAACTCTGTCCTCAATCAGTCTCGCGGACGACTTGCATCGCGTGACTGCGCATTATTGATCCACTTAACGAGCCGCAAGCGCGGCTTCAATTACAGGTGCACATTTATCTCTGTCTAAGTCCAGGTAGCACCGACTTCACATATGAAAAGACCCAAAATGAACACTATACGCTGACTACTTAATCACTGTAAGGAAATTATTTAAACAGCATTTGTATAGGAATGATTCTGTCCCAGGGTTTTTGATCCATATAAGCGTTTGGTCACTATAACCATGATCACTACAGTCGTTTTTCACTGTACTAACAATGAGGCATGCTTGATTTTGAACAGCTTTATTATAGTATTACAGGCTAGGATCAGATTAGATTAAAATATACAGAACATGTAATGTAATATGCAGTGGTTAGCACCATCACCTCACAGTAAGCGTGGGTTCAAACCATAAACTGTATATATTAGTAGATAGAGGAAACTTCATCAAACATTGCTTAACAAAGTAGTTTTACGGTCTTGTTAGTGGAACCCATTAACCACAACTAGAGTGAAGCTGTTTTTCAGAGAAAAAAATGTGTTTTATTAAATAAACCAAAACTCCAAAGGTCCAGCTCGGCAGGCGAACGAGCCGTCATTCCAACCTGTGAATCAAAGCCCTACACGGCAGACATCAAAACCTTCTATTAGCCCTGAGATCTGATTAACAGAGGAAAAAATTAAAGATAGGTCAGATCACTTATTAGAGGGCTCAAATCGAACAGCTGAGACTGGAGTCCTGGAAAAAAATGACTGACTTAATATTTTTGGAGAGAAGTTCAATGTAAGTCTATTGGAGCCAGGGCTTTTTGAAGCCACCCCCAGCGGCAATCTGGTATTACAACCTTTAGTAACTTCCGCATTGGCTTCATTTTGGAGCTGAGTTCCTTGCTGCTTGGTTCAAGCCCAGCAATGGTCAGCACCCCTCTGTTTGCACACTCTTCTGTTTGTATGTCACCCTCCGGCTTCAGTCCAAAGACATGCATGCAGGCCAATTGATCACTCTAAATTGCAGGTGCTCCTCATGCTCCAGCTCCTCAGGTCCTCACCTCACATCTTAGTCCCTCTCGCCAGATATACGAGCAGAGGTGTTGATTTTAAATGGGACTTGTGTAATAGCTGCATTATCTGTTATTTAGTTACAGTTACTGCTGTATTTTATGATCACTGCCACATGAGTGTTCATGTAAACTTATGATTAACTTTTAATTGAATTCACAATGTGGCATAATGTGTCAGTAGTTGATGTAAGATTGTCATGATTTTTTTTTTATTTAACACACGAGTTTGATTGTGCATTTGATCATTTGAAATTAACTAATACAACGTCAGAATGGGGAAAACTTTAATTTTTAAAGTCCTGCTCCTGCCGTGGTTTGTATGATCCAGATGTGTATCATGCCGCTTTTACACATCCCAGGTCCAATTGCCGAAAAGACTCACCAGTGTGCCCTAGAACATCACTCTATTAAGGTTATAATAGGCCTAAAATTCACATGAAATGTAGTTTGGAAATCAATCAAAAATGAATATTTACAATAATTCAACTCTATATCTATTTACAAGTGAGTGAAGTGAGCTCAACATCTTCAGTTGGCCAGACTTTTTAAGTGTTCAGATCCATTGGCTTAGTACATGACTTTAGATGGAGTCAGGCACACTCCGCCACACCCTGTGTAATAACCTTGCTTTGGCTATGTTCACTCTGCCAGCCTTAATGCCCAATTTGAATTTACTGCTCAGATCCGATGTTTGTGTTTGACAGTTCACATTATTTTTAAAATGTGGCCTATATCAGATTCCAGTATGAACATCCCTGAGTTTACAGAACAAATAGCAATAACAAAGATTGTTCAGGCTACCCATATCCCTCAAATAGAGTGCTGGATGAGGCCTTTATTGACTGGCCACGCGGGTGGATTACCACCACTGTTCATGAAGGCAAGGCGGTGCTCTATGTCCTGATGCCAGAGTACATTAAGCTCCCTCAAGGAGATGACCTCAGTCATCAGAGGCTTCAGGACCAGGTGGGGTTTCGCACAGTGCGCCGGGGCAATTGCTGTTACTCATATTCCTGTCATTGCCCCTGAAGCCAGCCACAGTGACTATTACAACCGCAAAGGACAGCATTCTGTCATTCTGCATTGATTATCAGTTATAATATGAAATAATCTCTTACTTGTTCATACCAGCACCCACAGGCATATAAACCCAATGCAAAAACCATTACTTTCATGACTTGTTGCTATAAACAGTTTGGAAAAAGTATTCAAATGTGTGTATTTGAGCACCATAAGAAATTAACAGCGATGATCATACACAATATTAACAGAAATTGGAGATAAAAAGTTACCATTACGTACAACATGAAACGTACATACATAAGTAATAATCAATGCCACCGAAATTATTTTGCATAAAGGGTCACATGAATAAAAATCATAAGTCAAGTGTACAAACCACCACACCACGTGGTGGGATATAACATTTTGTCCAAACAGTGTTTAAAAAAATTGATACATTGCATGACTGTAAAGGATGAGTTTAAAATATGTGAATGCAATTATCTAAACATGCTCATATGTATTTTTTAAAATAAGAATTATGAGCATGGAGCTGCCCGTGGTGCTGAAAGACAGTAAACCATGGCTCACTAAGGCCATGTTCACACTGCAGGCCCAAGTGACCCAAGTCGGATTTGGAAATATCAGATTCAGTGTGATTTGCGCTGTTCACACTGCCATGAACAAATCAGATATGAGTCACATATAGGCAAGAAAATCAGATTTAGGTCATTTGGGCCTGCAGTGTGAACATGGCCTTAGTGAGCCAATGCAGTTTCTCTGGGTGTAGTTGCTGCAATATGTGATGCACCCATAAAAGATGTGTGAGATCACATTTGTGTTTTCTGGGAAATAATTGTTTATACATATTAATATTAAGTGATTTAATTTAGTTAGACAAACATTTAATTTTTTAGATTAAAACTATACATTAATTTCACATTTATCGTGATTAAAAAGTTAGTTCATTAGGGAAAAGAGGAGCAGAACCTCAGGTGGTGTATATATATATATATACATGTATATATGTATATGTGTATAGGTGTCACTAAATGTGTCACTAAATGTGATGTGAATGACAGTGTTTAGTTATTATATTGAGTTTCCTCTTAGTGAAATGCCCTGAGTGACTAACTTCAGTCACACAGTGCCAATACTTAGAGCTTTTACTGTGAAAGAAAATAGCAGCAGTGATTGATGTGACATGTCTGCTATTGTTTGAGAGACACCCAACATCAGACATTACACAGAGGTGATTTAAACAATCAATGGACAATTTGCAATGACAATCAGTAGGTAACTTTCCAAAAGTGGACCCATGCCATTCAAACAGTGTTGATTTTTACTGGCCTTATTACATGGGTTTATTTTCAGTTTTAAGTTATATATTTACTACTATGTTTATCTTGTTTTTATGTAAAAAATATATTTTTTAGTATATTCACATTGTGCTAACTTATCAAATTTATCTTTGAATTCTGGTAATCTGAATATTTGAAATAAAAAATGTTTAGATTTCATACATTTTTGGTTGGTGTCAGAACATAAAACTGATGAATGCTGGCTGGACGAAGAGGCTGACAATTTTTCAGGTATCCTGTGGGTCACGGGAGTGCCTGTGGATTCCTGTGGTATGGGAGTTAGTGTCACTATCACGTGACTGGGATGGGACAGGAAAAAAAGTCGGGAGCAGAAATTGTGATATACGCATTTTTAATTCTAATATGAATAACAAATAAGGAATTGCAGCCAGAAAAGGTGGCAGAAAAACGTTACACTGCCAAAAGGTTTCTCCCCCTCTTAAAAAATAAAAGACAACATGGGAACAGGATGGGACATGAGTCATTTTCCTGGGATATTTTTTTTATTTTCATATGGGATTGGAATAGGACAGCAGTAAAAAATCCACTTCCGTGTCACCCTGGGCCTCCTGGGAAGTTTTTCCTAAGGCTCCAACAGACTCTTGAATTGCCTGTGGAGATGTTTATTAACTGCATATAGGTGTAACTGAAAGCCTAGTATCTATCCTGCCATTGGCCCACCTACTTTTTTAGAAGCTTGCACAATACTGAAATTTTAATGTATTTTAATTCAGTAGGACATGACACTTTGCTATTTACCACATCATCTTGTATAAATAGATTTTACATGAACTCTCCAGACTGGAACATCCAGGGACATGTTGACTAATTCTCCTTTCTGTTACACATTCAGTGTGTCCCACTGTCATCACGTGTTAAATAACACATATGCGCTACAACTGTGATGTGTGTTGAAGTTAAGTATTTATTGTTGATTATCAGGCAAATAAAGTAATGTAATCTTTACTCAGGTTCCACCTTTTCAATGGTTTTATTCTTGAAGTTTCATCAACATTTATAGGTCTTCATCAGCAGAATTTTCTCAGCTGCCATGGACATAATATTAATAACCACATTATTATTTAGGAATATCTCAAAGTAATAGAATAGTGTAAAACACAAGACCAGGGCACTGAGACACACTCTTGGATCCTCAGGTCTGGATTTGTCATATATGGAGTAGGTGGAAGTGTTGGTATGAAGGCGTCTTTTCTCGGTGGCATGACTGAGGACATTGTCTTGGCGCAGACAGTCCAGAGGGAGGTGCTGTTCAACAACTAAAGGACCTTTGCTTGCTGGAATTTTAAGATCAATCAGGTTGTCATCATAGCACATAAAATCTGGAAATAAAATTCCATATTTCAGTCAATGTAGTTAAGTCTACTTAATATAAAAGAAGTCACAAAATTAGGGTTCTATTGCAGAGATGACATGCAGGAAAGGGCCTGAGTGGGATTCAAACCAGGGCTTCTGTGGTACAAGACACATATTCTATCAAACTGCAAAAAAGGAATTTCAAACACCTATCTAAAAAGAAAAATAATCTTATCAGGCATGTTTTTCACTATCTATCTTTATCTTAAAAATATATTGATCTAGCAAATATTGATCTAGATTTAACAAGTAATAAGCTAAAACTGTAGTTTAACATCCCAGGAGAGGAACAAGATTTTTTTCCTTATTTTAAGAGTGACACCACTTGCACAACTTCTCGGTTTAACAACATTAAGTCTATAGGGCACTTTCACATCTACCTCATCTGGTCAAACCAATTTTGCAGGTGTGGAACCTCCCCTGCTCCCCCCTGAACTGCTACCTTATCGTGGTGGGGGAGTTTGAGTGCCCGAATGATCCTGGGAGCTATGTTGTCCG
>JAPQRN010000621.1:0-16287 GCA_037367275.1 Coranthus polyacanthus | reverse complement strand
GGCAGGTAGGTGGGTTAAATAAGTGATTGACAGCTGTAATTACCAATGGCTGATCAGATTCTGTCAGACGTGACCTGCACGTGACTCTACTGCTCTACTCCATGTCTCAACACAGAAGCTTGGAAAAGTAGCTTCACTTTTCCATAACGACATGAAATGACGTCGGGTTATCTGTATTTATATTTAGTCTGTAGATGTGGACCCAAAGGAGAGAGCTGCACAAGTAAGTGTGTGTATTTTCAAACTCTGGTGTTTTTCGGCTCCCGCAGCTTTAAAGGTCCAGTGTGTAAGATTTAGTGACATCTAGTGGTGAAGCTACAGATTGCAACCAAATGAATACCAATTAGATCCTACAAATTCTCCCTAAATCTTACACATTAGACCTTTAAAGTATATTTGTAACAGAAATGCAAAGAATGATTTGTTCGAGCAAGAATCAATGTATTTGTTGTACTGTTGTCATATATGTATATATAAATGTAATCTATTATCCATGTAAACACACATTAGTGACCTGTGTTGCTTAGCTTTACTCATTTACCCTTGTACAAAGTCCTTTCTTTGTGTTAAAATGTACAACAAAAACAACCAATCAAACCTTTGAAGAGGTAAAGTCTTATTCTCTGTTCTGTCTTCAAACAGAATCACCAGAGCCACAATAAAAAAAGAAGTGAGGAGGGAGTGGAGTAATTAGATTAAAACACTTTTTCAGCAGTTATATTATAATAGTGCATATTGAGTTTTGTGTGCTGTAGAGCTGCTATTGTTTTGACTATATCTCCATGTATTTTAAGTTGAGATTCATCCAGTAATGTGATTCCGATGCAGCACAGTTTCGGACAAAACAGCAGCAGTAAGAGTCTGGAGATACCCGGTGGGCGGTAATCAAAAACCTCCCACATACAAAACAACTCCAAAGTAAATTTCACAGTTTATTGCTGATCGGGGTATTCCACAAAGCAAACAAATGCAAACTCTGATCCCTTTTCTTAAGCCTAAAATGAGCCACCCCACCAGCTTTTACCTGCCGTCTGCACCTGGAGGAAGCTACTTTCTCCATTTCTCTCTGACCCCTTCTGTATAGCAGTGATGACGTTGGAACCTAGACAGCAAAAATAGAATTTATATGCGTACTAAAAACATCTTTCTGTGCTCAGAAAGTCCCATTGCTCGCTCAGCATGGAGGTATAAATATAATGCCGTCACTTCCTAATTGAGATTATGGGGCTACTGTGATGCAAACCTTTCCCAACACATCTAAAAACAGTGTTATGTATCTGTAAAAATGCGTCTGTATTTTATGGTAAGAGCTGTACTTCTTCTCCTCTCCAGGTTTAATTTAATGGTATAGCTTTGGCTGTGCACTGAGTTTCATAGCATGACAAAAGGATGACATAAATACTGTACTGTGAAGTGCACTGCAGAGGCAATCACACTCTCTGCATCGCATGACTTAGCCAGAAAACGCACATGTGCTGCACAGTATGAGCAGGAGCTTAAGTGTTGTGTTTCACGAAGAACAATATTTGACTCTGCCAGATTACCTTCTGTCACTTTCTAAGCGTAAGCTCTTCACACGAGCAACCGGGAGGCTTTGATGGTGATTGACAGATCCACAGCTCCCTAACGGCAGAGCACACAGACTGAGATTCACTGAGGGACAGGCGTGGAAAATGTTGACAGGCATGCCAAATGAATATTTGTCACAATCAGAGTGAGAGCACTAGTTGCACAGTTTGACTAAACATAGCCAATTATTAAAATCTGTTCATAAAAGCTGTTGCTGTCAAATTCCATCTGATGATTGGATGTAGCTTTTGTTGATGGAAATGATACAGTATGTAATAAAAATACACTCCCTCTGTTTAAATTGAAATGTTGAAAGGTTTGTGATCAATTGCTCACTTAGGGCTTGTGTGCCACTCTACACTCACGGTAGTAGAGAAATAAAAGATGGTGTTACTATTTTTTGCACTGAAGTACATGATAGAAATATACTGCATGTGTATGACATTTTTAGATGAGTCCACGGTTTATGTTTAAAATATCTCAGGAGCAGTTTGACAGAATGTCGTAAAATTTGGCACAAATGTTCACTTGGACGCAAAGACGAAGTGAAGTGATTTTTTGTGGACAAAGGTAATTGTGACCTCATGTCTGCCCATTCTTATGAGCATGATATCTCAGGAACGCCTTGAGGGAATTTCTTCAAATTTGTGACAAACGTTTGCTAGGAGGCAAGTATGAAGTGAAATGATTTTGGTGGCCAAAAGTTAAAGGTTAAGCTTGCTGTAACTTCATGTGCATCCATTCTCATGAGCATGATATCTCAGGAACACATTGAGGGAATTTCTTCAAATTTGGTACAAATCCTCACTTAGACCCAAGGATTGAGATTATATTTTGGTGGCCAAACGTCAGTGTCACAAAACAAATTTTTGGCCATAATTGCTTGTAACTGAGGGAACTGCATGGATAATTTATGGTGAGAGGGTAGTGGATACATCTGATTGAACTCGTGGTTCTTGTTTTGGAACAGGTTGATACTGATGAACTATGTTGAACTATGTTAATGTATTATATAATGTAATATTATTTTTGACGACGCATTAGATCAAATAGATAGAAATAGAAAGATAGAAATAGTCAGTCTATCTTTAATTTAGTCTCCAGTCTGTCTTCCATCGACTAAGGTGTTATACAGTCGATGCAGTGGATGAAGGATCTTCTGTAACGTTCGGTCCTGCATTGTAGTGAGGTGAGTCGTCCACTGCAGCTGCTTCTCTGATTGGTCAGAATGTGGTGAAGAGGATGATCTGAATTGAACAGCCATCTTGCATCATTTTGTTTGACGCTGCTTTCCCAGCAGATGCAGCATAGAATAGCACACTCAACCACCAGCTGGTAAAACATGTGCAGCATCTTATTGCAGATGTCAAAGGACCTGAGCCTCCTGAGGAAATATAGCCACTTCTGTCCCTTTCAATAGAGTGCATCTGTCTTCAGGGACCAGTCCATCTTCTTGTCTACTGTAGATGCACACTGAGATATTTGTCTTTTGGCACCACCTCGATATCCACCACACAAATGTTGACTGGCTGAAGAGAGGGTTTAGACTTTTGAAAATCTAACTCTTACCAGTGCTTTGATGCAACAACAGTACCTTTGCAAAATAATGTCGGGAGAGACATTGTTTTACTCGACTACTCGAAGACTAATGACTGCAGAAGAAAATGCCACATACTGTAAAAAGACGTGTCTTTGTCTAATACTTGCCATTTTCTGTGGGTAGTTGCAGAGGTGGTTGTTTGTTGTTCTTTCACGTAATGAGGGAGACTCACAAAACGGTAGCATGCAGGTAGTGGAAGGGAGGAGAATGCCAATCCTGTCATTATTCCAGCAGAACACATCCTGTGAGCCAGACTAGTAGATCAGTGTAGTATAGTAGATCAGACAGATCTGATCAAGTGATTAATGAAACAAGCTGTTAAAATAAAGAGTAAAGCAAAACATAAGAAGTAGCAAAGTGAGTGTAGTGTAAATATGAAAGTTAATATTCTTATGAGTGCCAACCATTCAGGCGCAACGTTCAGTCCTTTGATGCAGTACACTGTAACTGCACTGCAGATGTGAGAAAAAAAACATCTTTTCACTAAGCTGGCCTCATACTGAGCTAATGGGGATGTGGGTACAATCTATTGCTTCAGTCAGTCATGAAAAATGTCAGCACTAGAAATTCATTCATTATTGATATTCAAATAATGTACTGTAAGGTACCTGCTCTTTCTTCAAAGCAGTATTTTCTAGTCAGAGAGGCCAAGTGCTCTGGAAATGCTACAAGCATGCATCTCTTCTATAATAAGTCATCATGGGTGCAGAGTGAATCTGCAGGTGTCCGAACACTGTTGCCCTGCAGACCCTCTCATTATTAAAGGCACTACTATAGATTATTTTTTGCTCATTTTAAATTGTGTCTCTCATTCATCTGATCTGAATGCAGCGCTAATGGCATTTTTCCACGCAGATGAATCATGACATGGTGCGCTCTATATGTGGATTCAATAACCTCAACTTAACCTGCTCCGGAGTAAGCTGTGCAGTCTGCGTTACCATGGTGATGTACACTGTTTAAAAGTGACTTACCATCGTTATACTGAAAAGATGGGGCTGTGCTCGAACGTAGCTTCACTTGTGGATGTGGCACGCAGAATGACGCATTTGGATGTGGAAACCTTTTCCTATTCATTTTGAACAGGAGAGCAGAGGGTTTCTGTTGTGACCACCTGCTGAGCAAATGTCACTATCAGTGTGACCTCATCACCTCATCATCACTGCTCTGTTACAAAAAGTTCTCCACAATGCCACTCATTTATCTTTTTTTTGCTGTAGTTTTCTCTACATGCTTCCACAACTGAAACACAACAAATGTATGCTCATTGTCAGGAGGAGGGTGTGGATGAATGTATTCTGGGAAACCTAGCACTTTATTAAAGGTCCTGTGTGTAAAATTTAGGGAGATTTAGGAGGATCTAATTGCAGAGATGGAATATAATATTCAGAATTATGTTTTCATTTGTGTGTCAGGTTTTAAAGTACATATTTCTTTCCCCGTACTCTGTTAGGCAAGTGCGTCTATATTCAGAGTAAATGTTTACTTGCCCGTATACAAATTGTTTTATTAGCACTTATCGAATAAGAAAAAAGACTTGTTATGTTTATTAGCAGTTGTCGGCAGCACTCTTACTTGCCATGCAACTAGGGCTGGGTGATCCTAATTTGACATATGATCTACTTCAGATTGTGACATTAAAAAAATAATATTATTATATAATATTTGTTTTAAATGGCCTGTTTAACCATCAGAGTTTTACAGAGAGCGTTGCACGTAGACATTGCAATAACCTATGGGTTTATAGTATTAATGTTGCAGGTTGCAAGGCTAGTGAATTATTTTCAGTCTGTTGTCTATTCACACTAAAGTGTTTGGTTTAATTCTCGTTAACTTGCAGAGTTTGTGTAATGTGTTGTTTTGCTGCTGCTGAAGAAATAATGAAGAAGAATTACCGTAAGTCTGTAAGCTGTGGATCCAGCTTCTGAACTCTGACGTGCAGTGAGTCTGATTTACACAGATACTTTATTATGCTAGTGTTATGCTAGTGTGAAAATGTTGTAAATTATAAAACTCCAGTGGGACAAATTAGTCCACCTCAGTCTTCTAGGTAACTTATAGAAACAGTGCAGCTGTCACAGATGTATGTACAGGAAAATGTGGACTTGTGTTTACGTCATCTATCAAAATATTGTAAGAATGTCAGTCCGAAATGATGCAAAAATGCAGAGTTTCTAGTCAGATAATAACAACAAAAAGTCATCACAGCCAGCCTAAGCCTCCAGAAACTTGTTGAGGAAAACTTGTTGTAGGATGGATGGATTGTAATTCTACTTCAAAAGACCATCATGTAATCTTTTGGCCAGATCGACCAGCCCTAAATGCAAGTGAGATGCCTTACTTTCAAAATTTCAGGGCAATGCATAGTTAGAGTTTCATCTATGTCCTCTAACGCAACCCAATCAAAGTACTTTTTCCAACGCAATTGAAATGCTTGTGTTTCACCTCATAAACTTTTTTACCCACTGCCATATTCTCACAACTATCAACAGAGACAAGAAGGAAATGAGATACTTCCATCATAACCTCCAGAAAAACATGCGGTCACGTGAAGCCCCCGATGTGGGTAAAGGAGTCGTATGTGAGCCTGACAGAGACAGAGACACAGTTGGAGTTAACACAGGCTTTTTATGTTTAAGATACTGCACTGGGAAGCTGCTGGAGGAAACAATCTAAGCTAATGCTGCGTTCATGTTATATCATTTGAACCATAACTACGAGCCGCTATGAGGGAAAACCCATGTAACACTTGTTATTCAGAGTTGGTAGCAGGTATTTCACGCAGTTACAGCAACATACATGTATAATGTAACAGGTAGGAGAATATCTATCGACATCTCTCTGTATTTACCAACAGCTTAAGGTGTTTAAACCCCATTATCACTATAAAACTGAGTGTTAGGCCTACAGATAGATGACAAATTAAAGGTGCGGTTATAGTGATTAATTTGACCTGGACAAACATGAATGCTATAAGTGATTTTCATTGTAATTAGCTGCTGTCATTTCTGTTGGTCATTAAATAAGACAGGTGTTGGAGTTGGAGATCATGAGATGCAGTTTACCTTTATGGAAACATTAGTAATTGAACCCTGAGTTACTTTTTTTTAAAAGCAAATGAAAACTTTGGTATCAGTCTCAAAAATCCAGCATCAGTCTGTCTGCAGCTGTAACCATTTTACCTCAAACTGTACCACATCTCATCTGGTATAACCTGTAACTGCAACACTGCATTCATAAATAATGACTGTGTTCCGTTTGTGTAAAATTGTGTGATTTCTCTCAGCCTTATCAGCATTATTGTAGTAGAATAAATATAGTGTCATGAACTTGAGAATGATGTGTCACACTCAAACCATGCAGAAACCAATGTCTTCTTGGCCGAAGGGATTTAGACTCATGATATACGTGTGCATGTGAGCACAGCTGTATGTTTGTTTGTTTTGGGAATGGTATGTGCATGCTACAAACTGTGCGAAGAAGAGGAAAAAAAAAAGCCCAAGTCCTTAAATGTCACATTACTCAGCACGGTAACTATGCTCACGACATGCGATGTGTCAGGCTGCATCACCGTCGCCCGCTGAGCATGTGCAGAACAGGCCCCCAGCCCTCCACGTGCGCGCCGAATATGCACGGGATGAAGACGGGGATGAGCTTGTACAAAACCCTGAGGGTGGAAAATGCAACTTTAATCACCTTTTTTTCTTTTTTGTTTTGCTGGGCGCCATCATCCCCCTGGTTGTTTTGTTGTTGTCCTTAGTGTTTGCTCGTCGTTCGCTCCAGTGCCGTTAAACCATTGACAGTTTGAGTTTGACAACTGCACTTTTTAGGGTCAGCTACGGCTTCTCATGACGTCATGGGACACCTTTTTATCCTGGTGGGAGAGTGTGTCAATGTTACGTTCTGGGTTCAAATGGTCATTCCTCTTTTTTCTTTACCTCCAAGCCCCAGTCATGTCAAACTCCCAAAATAATTTGCTTCCAGCCATATGGTGCAGCCGCTTCAACAGCTATTTTTAGATACTGTAGAATTCATCATTTGCACACAGCCAACAGTATCTTTCCCTTTATATATTTCAACAACAAAAGGTGCAAAGGTTAAAGTTGCAGGACAATAGAAATGACCCTAAACACCCTGCAGTACAATGCTCAGGGGTGTTACAGTCAGCGGTGGAACGTACCATTTAAAAAGCTTTTAAATGGCACCCCCCCCTTTTGGCACAACCTGCCATTGTGCTGATGATACATAGTATACATAGTTTTACTTAAGCAAGCTTTTGAATGCAGCACTTTTCCTTGTAGTGGAGTATTTTCAGTGTGTGGAATTAGTACTTTTATTTAAAGGTTCAGTGTTTGATATTTGGTGACTAGTAGTGAAATTGCAGATTGCAACCAACTGACTATCCCTCAACCATGGGGGCCACAAAAAAATGCAGAAGTCCCTTATTAGAGCCATGTTGTTTTGACCGTTTTGGGCTTTTTAGTTGAGGGGATATTACCTCTGGTTGACACATCATAGGTGACAGTAATGCACCTTAATGCTGGATGTCACCCACTGAAAAATGGAAAAAAGAAGAAGAGGAAGTCCATTCTGAGCTACTGTAGAAACATGGCGGTGCAACATGGTGGATTCCATGGAGATAACCTGCTCCCTCTGTAGATAAAAACAACTCATTCTAAGGTAATGAAAACAAGATTGTCATTTTAATGTGATTATACATAAATGAAAACATGATTATGAAATTTCTGTAATTAGATCCTCCTAAATGCCCCTAAATCTGACACTGGGCCTTTTAGTAAAAGATCTGAGTAATTCTTCCACCACTGGTTACAGTGCATCTAAACTATACACATAAAACATAGGTCTCCCTGTTCTGGAGCTACAGAATGTGCAAAATGTTCATAGATGAGTCCAGTAGCTGAGCAGCTTGTTATCTCGCAGCTTTAGGGAAAACATATTACACACATTTTTTCAGGGCAATCGTACCGCGCTTCAGTGAGCTCATTGGCTTTGACTGGATACAAAGAAGGTGTACATATATGCCACATAATGCCAGCTGTGGCGTATCTTTGCTCCATTATCTAGAGATTTTCGTTTAGGTGTTGATTAAATGCATTCAGCCAAATTCTACACCTTCAAAGTTGAGCACAGATGAGAAGCAAAACGGATATAAAAAAAGATAAAGTGGATCTGATGGTGTTTGAAGCTTACCTTCCATTCTGATCGCTCGCATGTTTTTTTCTCCCGCCTTTCCTTTAAAAATCTGAATATCTTAAGCTCAGCTCAGTCCATCTGTCAGAGCAGTCTTCAAACATGATTGTTTTCACTTCATCCTCACCACCAAACAAAATTT
Organism: Coranthus polyacanthus; assembly: GCA_037367275.1. Lineage (NCBI taxonomy): Eukaryota > Metazoa > Chordata > Actinopteri > Kurtiformes > Apogonidae > Coranthus > Coranthus polyacanthus. Next base: position 7,765 of record JAPQRN010000621.1, on the reverse strand, counting down.
CAGCACTGTGTAATTACAGATGGACACTAATAGTAAAGTGGCTGTGCTGTCCTTCAGGAGTTTTTCTGTTGTTTTTCACAGCCGGAAAGCACACAGTCACTAGACGCATGCCCACACAAAAAACATTTCCCACTGAGCATAATTAGCCAGAAGTGTAAGATGCAGAATCATTGCATTCATAATGGGCTGGATGGCTTCCAACTGCTGGAGGTTTGACGAGCCAGAGCAGGGGGAGATGTATTGCAAATCCATAGTGCTTTACACCCTTGTGGGAGGCGAGTTAGCAGGGCATTCATTAATGGCATATTTAACTGTTATTCATCACCACTGAGGTGCACAGATCTGCCAGTGCATTTCCACTGTACCACATTAAACGATATGCTTGTTTAGTTAACTTTTTGTGGGCTCTGAGCTGTTTGTATGACAGTTTTATGAGGGGATTCATTATAAAACAACTTGGCAACACCAAATAATTTACAAGAATTATGTCCAATGTACTGTATGTAGTACCTGGTACAGGTTGAACAGTAGCCACTATAATAACAGTAGTTTATAACCTGATAGATGATATATATTAATCTGCTGATATCATTGCTTGTTGGAAATGAAAACCTCTTAATATTCATCAGGTCACCAGCATCCCGTTTTAGAGTTAGGGTTACATGTGGATCACGTTTAAACTGATTTTGTTGAAGCTGTGTTTCAGGCACAAACAGAAACTAGAAGATGTTCCCTTTCAAATGAAGTCTAATACATGCATATTGGACTTATACTTCTTCTCTTATAAGTCTAACCCTAAACCCTAACCCATGACGTCCATGAAAAGAGTTTGTGTCAAAGTAATAAACAGGAAACTTAACAGGAAAATGTGGACTCGTGTTTAATGTTTACGTCATCTAGATATTGTCAAAATATTGTAATAATGCCAAGATGATGCAAAAATGCAGAGTTTCTAGTCAGATGACAACAACAAAAAGCCATCACACACAGACTGAGCCCCAGAAACCACAGAAAACTAGAGGATAGTTATGTTGGTTATAGTTTGGTTGTAACTCGCCTACATTTTATACGAGAAAATATATGAGAAAATTGTCATTCAGGATTGTGATTCTACCTCAAAAGATTGTCATATAATCTTTGGCCAGATCGCCCAGCACTACCTAAATGAATGAATGAATAAATCTGAAATTGAACATCACACTGACGGTAAAGAATCCATGAAACAGTGAGTTGCAATATTTATTTTTGAGCTATTGTTTCCCACAAAGTGTGTAATTCCCGTTGAGAAGCCTGATGTTAGTCATTGGCCACTGTCAGAACCAAGTTCTGCTGATACCGATAATGTGTAAAATGATGGATCCAGTTAATCGGCCAAACTGAATAACTGGTCTCTTTGTACCTGGGAATAATCCTTGTAATTTTGGCCTGACATTTTAATTGGAAAACTTTGTAACAAATATGCAAAGCAGGCCAACAAACCAAATTAACAAAAAAGTGTTAATTATCAATTTAAAAAATGAGTTTTGATGAACCAGGATTTGAGAGGGATTGTCTTTTGAGTGAACTGACATGAGCTTTATGGAGGCTTTTTTATTTTGTTCATGTAATAGGCTGATCTATGAGCCAATTAGTCTAATTAATGTTTGACTGACAGAACATGACTGTCTTCATAAGTGGACACACATGTTCAGCCCACTGGAATGGACAGACTGATTTAAATGCCTCATAGATCTTTATTATTAGATTAATAAGGCTTTGTTTTGCTGATGTTTAAGTGATGCATTCTGCCCCAAAAGCAGGTGCACCAGCCTGGAAACCCAATTTGGTATTCGTTTTTGCAACGGTGCATCTGTCTCCTCTTTTATTTAAGGGAGGATGTTTGGTGACTTTTTATGTATTTTTGTCTTGGGATTGTACAGATGTCAGCCTATAGATCCTTTCAACTCCTTCTGCCTGCTCTGATATTAAGCTCCAAAGGTCACGCCACAGCTGTCAATTCGTCCTCCTGAGGCATTTTTTCTTTTTTTCTTTTAGGGCTGTCCACTAATAGTCAACCAAATGTTAGTCAGTCAGAAGAGTATTAGTCGAGCAACTTCAAACTCCACACTCAATTACGCCGTCACTTATGGATGGACCATTGTTGAATTAATTCCACAAGATGAAATGCAAAGTTTGCAGGTTTCATTCATCAGTCTCAAACATGGCCCTTCTGTAAGTAATGTTAGCCACGTAGCATGGTCTTTTGCTCAAGTGTTTGTGGGGACTGGGGAAGCTCAGTTATTTTGGTTACCACATGCTTAACTTAATTTCTCCCTATATGTACATTCACTAAAAATAAATTATTTCTGACACCTTGGTGTTTTTTGTGAGACATTCAGAATCATTTCCTCTTTTGCTGGGTCATTAATGGGTTAGGGTTATCATCATTACATTTTTTGGGAAATTTGAAAGTTTCAATGTGTGATATTCAATGACATCTAGTGGTGCACTTACAGATTGCTACCAACTGAATGCTGTAACCCTGGTCCACACTCAAACCTAGTAGGTGGTGTGGTAAAGTACGTTAACGCTTGATGCCACCTGCTATAGAACGGGAAAAAGAAGAAGCTACTGTAGAATGGTGGTGCAACATGGACTCCATGAACAGCGACCAGTTCCTTCTGTAGATAGAAATGACTCATTCTAAGGTAATGAAAATACAACTATTCTCCCTATTTGTGTGATTATACAGTAATGAAAACATAATATAAATGTTATATTTCATTTCTGCAATTTGATCCTCTTAAACCCCCATAGATTTTACACACTGGACCTTTAAAGTGTGATTATTGCAGATTTTTTTTATGTCTTTATTATTTAGCACAGTTTAGACCAGCAAGATACAAAGAAAATATGCGATGTACAATAGCAATGTTCATTGTTGTGATGACAATATAACTTAAATAAACAAACTAAACTGTCACCACCAAACTAACACCAATCGCTAATTGCTGACGACAAACTGGGCCTTCATCTGATGGAGTGAATGCAAAGCCCATGTGTCCATGTGATAGGTCAAATAAATGTTTACATGCTGAAGATGAAGGCATTGTGTGTTTAAATACAATTATTTTCTCATTCATTGTATTTCAGGCAGTGTTTTGTGATGTGTGTATCACTACTATGACTACTAGTTGGTAGTAGCTGGTCGGGGGCAACCCTATTTATTATGTTCTTCTATTAATATAAGGCACCAACTTTTTACCTTTTTGTGACTCCAGCTGAATTCATTTTCTTTGCAATCGTTTATATTTATATATGTATATTCATTCAGACTTACACTGCTGTGTTTGATTACCCGGTTACCTAAAATGTCTTTTTCAGATTCATAAAATTTCTACTTCTACTTGAGTTCAGCACTCAGTAAATTGGACGTTATCTCTGACTTTCTGTCTGGTTCTCTTCACGCAGACACACACTCAAACACACGGTGAAATCCTCTCAATCCTTTACTCCAGAGGTTTGGGTCTGCTCTGTACCAAACTGTAACATAATATGCTTAGTCATCAGAACAGCAAAATATCTACACACACACACACACACACACACACACACACATCAAGTGCAATCCAAACAGGAGCTTGGCATCCAAATATCCAAATGCAGTCAGACAACCCCCTTCTTCATCATCTTACCCCCCAATGCCAAATCCAGCCAGCGGTGCCTGTACGTTTCCATGACAACGGCCTGAAAGTATTATATCATCAGTGAGGAGGGTGCAGGGCAGAATTTTGCACATATGCACAAACACATTTTTCTCACAGTCTCCCGTTGTGTCACACACATGTACACACAAACACAGACGTGCCCTCTATACAACCTCCTGTTTGAAGCATATGGCGCCTTGCCCTGTGTGTTATGTAAGACTCCCATGCTCCTACTCTGGACAAGTGACATCATCACCCGTAAAGGAAGAGGGTGATGATGGTGACATTATTTAAGTCAATTTATATGGATTCTTCAAAACTAAACAGGTTTGGTTAATTAATGTGAACCTGCAGATGTTTATTTAACATGTTTTGCTGTGAAGTTATGACAAATGAAGAGGAGTTCAGATCATCTCCATAGTGACATCTTTACTGCAGAATAACCTTCCTCAGTCTTGCCTTTGGAATGTATTTGCATTATCTTGCTGAAATGTGGGCACCCCTGGAAAAGTTGGCGTGTTGAAGGCAAGGTTTTACCTACCATCATAGGGCCCAGTACATTTTAGGCAGCACCTAAACCAAATCAATTTAAAATCAATATCGAGAACATCAATACTAACTAAATGACTTTTCCCAGTTGTTGGATTTCTGTAGCAAGTTTTGTTATTAAGCTTTGGGTGGTGTTTATTTATTGTCTGCCCTAGCTTTTCCATTTTTTCACACATATATGAATATTTATCTAAAACAAAAGAAGAAGAAATTTTCTCACTTGAGGATGCAAAACCCCCCACCCATTTGCTTAAGTCATCCACAAACTTTAAGAAAACTCTGTAAAATTATCTTTAAATGAACTAGTTTTTAGTCACATAACATCAAACCCCCAAATCCCATAACCACCAAACTTCTCTACTGTTACCACAGCACTTAAGTCCCCCAGAAACCAAGGGAAAACCTTGTGAAGGCAGAATGTGCTGTTCCAAAAAGTCAGTGTATTTTTCAGAATTAATGGTGCATCACAGAAGTGACAATGACCTTTGCCAAGGACACTGACGCAATCTCAGACCATGACAGACCCTGCCTTCTGGTCCTTTTCGTCTTTGGTCTGGAGCACACAGTTTCTACTTATTCAAAAAAGACCTGGATACCGATTGGTCTGAGCACAGTCCATGTTTCCACTGAGTGATGGTCCATCCCAGATGCCTCCGAGTCCAGAGAACTCCACGACGCTTCTGGACACAGTTAACATAAGGCTTCCTTTAGAATCAGAAAAGTTTGAACTGGCATTTGTGGATGTAACTACATTATTCTAATGCTTGACAAAGGTTTGCCAAAGTAATTACTCATCATTATAAATGACTAATTATTAGTCCTAAATTGCTCGTGTCCAAACTTTTTTGGAAAGTGTTGCAGGCCTGTGTCAGGAATGGATGAATATTCTAATTAGATTTTTGATGGATTTTCAAAGTGTCCCCAAATTTTGGAGTGTCTTCTTTTCTGCCCGTCACCATAATGGTTCATTAGACCAGTACCAATCTATCAAACGTCCCCATATGGAGGCAGAGGGCAGCGATGAGAGTGAAAAATGAATCCATCTGTCTTGAACTGTGCCATGTTCCCAAAAATTGTCATGTCGTCATATCTTTTTTTTTTTTTTTTTTTTGTCTCACCCCTACCAGATATTCATTGTGATTTCCAATACTGAACAAAAACATGTAGGAGGTAATGGTTTTAGCCTCCTTCCTAGAGGTTAGAGATCAGTGAGGTGAATCACACTGTAGGGAGTGTTGGAGCAGGGGGACTTCCTGACTCTGCAGAATGTTTTGTATCGAAGCAGCAAAGATTGCAGGTAATCCTTTAAGACTCTGAAGTATTACTCTCCTTACTCCACCATTTCCACACTCCCCAGCTCCTTGCTGGTTATAAATAAGTACGAAAGATGGAGGGAGAGAGTGAGCGTCGGGCAAAGATGGCGAGAGTGGTTATCCAGTGGGACTTACAGTAGATGTGTGTGAAAAGGTTCCAGGCCAAGAGCATGTGCACAGACCTCCCACTTCTCTCCTCTTCACCGTTTCCTGCTGTTTTTAAATAAATACACACTCGCCCACATAGTTGATGTGTTACTTATTGTGGTGGCATGTTGACCAGTAACCTCACTAGTCTGTTTATCACTTAAAACATTAACATCTACATTGTTCTAGACCGAAAGCATGGCATAAGTTGTCACAAATTTTGTTGTACGATATATACAATACATCATATCATTCTGGCAGCAAATATTAATATTTTCATTCAAACATACTGGTGTTCTAAATAGATTTCCCAGGTCATTTGACTTACCAGAGTCACTGCTTCTTGGAATGATGACACTGTGGATGTGGAAGTTGCTGTCAGTCTGTTGGGGCATTAAGCTAAGACTCAATTGACAGAAAGTTGCAAAATTGTGAAAAAAAAGTGTTCATTTGGAGGATGTACTAAAACGATTCCATTCTTGTGAGCACAATATCTCAGCACCACCTTGATTATTTCGTCAAATTTTCCCCAAATGTTCACTTGGGCTGAAGGATAAACAAAAAAGATTTTTCTCGCCAAAGGTCAAAGGTCAATTTTGCATGTCATGTCTGTCTATTCTTATGAATGCAATCCCTCAGGAACACCTTGAGGGATTTTGTTCTCTAACTTGGCATGAATGTTCACTTGGACTCAAGGGTGAACTGATTTGATTTTGGTGGCCAAGGTCATACTCAGAAAGAGTATGATCAGCGTAGCATTACCACGGAATATGTCAATTTCGGTTTGGTGTCTCAAGTTGCACTCATAATTCAAAGTATCATGGGATATTGGAATAAGGTCGATACATAGTTCCTGCTTTTTACCTCTTTAGGGCTATTTTTTGTTCCTAGTTACAGACATTGTGATGTATTATAGACTATTATCTTGCATGATTTTTTATTTTTACTGTAAATGTATATTGGTTCAAAATATCAGTTATCCGTCTCATTGATCACTAATAATCGGTTTCTGTATTGGCTGTGAAAAAGATATTGATACCATTTTGTAGCTGAAAAGCTGTTGATCTGTTTTAACTATCCACTGTCAGTTAATATGATGAGAATGAAACTGGAAAGAAAAAATATGGAGGAACCAAAGGAAACAAAGGAGATTTGGCAAAAGATTGCTTCAACACAGCAGCTATAGTGTGATACGCCTGTGCATTTGCACACGTTCAATGGAGAGTAAAGAATAAAGAAAGGTGCAGCCAAGCTCAGGGACAGGGGAAAACAAGCCAAACAGAAGTCATGCTACATCTCAGCTCAGAGTCCCTTGGTGGCTCACAGTGGTTCCTTCCAAATTGCCTGGTAAATTAGACATGGCATGGGATGATGCAGGCGGGCGGGCATCAGCTCCGACAGGAGAACGAAGCAGACTGAGGCAGAATGTGTCCCCCAGCAAGCTGAAGCCTGATTGCTGATTGATACATTGACTGCCACTGATTGTGCACATAGTGAAGAAGAACAGGCAACTGGGATGATTGCAGAAAGGGAAACAATGGAAATCTCACTGGACTTGTTTGTGCGTGTCTTTGCCTGTGCTTTTGTGTCTCAGTCCATTTGTGTGTACAGTGTTTGCGTGCCTTTGTGTGAGTGTACTGCAGCAGGTCCAGTTCAGAGCACTATGAGCAGCCGTTAAAGGGCTCATCCAGGTGTCTGCACTTATAACTGGACTAATTCCAACTACATAAGCTTCTCTAGGTCTGTTCCTTCAACACATTCTGCTTTATCAGCATGACGTTTGAAGAAATGAAGCCCTATTTGCACAGGCCAGAGAAAGAAAATCCCCCCACATCTGTGTTTTGTGCTGCGCATTCGCACGGGATAAACAACGTCTGTGTTTCACTCAAATTTACTGACAATATCCCACGGATATGATGTCAAGGCTCCAACAAAATCTAACAAAACCTAACCCAAATAACAGAAATATTTCTTACCACATGCTGCTGTTCATGTGATCCATCCAAGGGGAAGGACCACGCCTTCAAAGTGAAGCCAGTAGTACAGACCTGGGCATTGTGCGGCCCGCGG
>JAPQRN010000620.1:0-16291 GCA_037367275.1 Coranthus polyacanthus | reverse complement strand
TTGTACGGACTGTAAAGCCCTTTGAGGCAAATCTTGATTTGTGATATTGGGCTATATAAATAAAATTTAATTGAATTAATCAATAAAGTACCTTACACTAATAAGAGTTTGCAAACTTTTGGTGATTTGTTTTTTATTCCACTGAAAACAGATTTCTCCTGTGAGAACAAGCTGCCATCAAGTGTGAAGACATGCTATAATAGTGCTGAATTATTGTTTCCTGTAGCTGCTCTTTTAGTTTGAGGCATTAGCATTAAGTTTAGGACATGGTTAGGAGTAGTAGAGATAAGTAAGGTAAGGTAAAGTTAGATTAGGTTAGGTTCATGACCATAAAATGACACTAAATAGTGAGCAGATGGAGGTGGTGTCTTCAGGTTCTTATCTTGTCCCACAAACAGTGAAGTGCTCAAAATAGCAGGACAATAACACACCTCTGTATCTTTAAGGTTGAAAGAAAAATCAACAAGTAATGACTCATTCTTATCATCAGTGGCATTTAGGAGATTGTCTTTCTGATTTGATCTTTATCTAATAGAAATGTTACTCCACTGGTGTATCAATAAAAAGTGGTTTCACACATTCTTGTAGGTTGTCAAACAGATTATTTACCAAACCAATCTTTTTTTCTTCTTGAATACCTCCAATACATGTTTCTGTCTTAATTTTATGTAGGGAAATAAGTAAATGTGTGGTTACATTTACTTTGTATGATAAAGTAACCACACTGCTAATTAGTCAGATAATTAATAATTTAATAATAATCATAAAATATGTTTGCTTCAAAGTTGAAGGCTTGCTACACTTGCACATGTTGCCTTATGATCAGAATGGTGCCACCTCTGCCTCCTTTTGAGCCAGGAAAAAAACCTTGTCCACATTGAGTTACACAAGCAACATGGCAGCTCCTATGATTCTGGCTTTGTTTTTACAAAGCTGGAGGAAACTGTGTCACAGTGTATATCTTTATAAACAGTCTTTGAAATTGACTAGCACAATACTCTATGTAGCACATTTCAAAGTGGATTAAAAGAGGTGCTCAGTAGCCTCAGTAGGGTGCACCTGCCAAAACAGCATCTTGCAATGGTAAGAAAAGCACCAAAAAAATCCTGGATCTGCTCTTTTTTTAATTTAAGCATCAAAAGGTAATGGCTTCCATGTTGAGGGTGTGGCGCGCACTCACCTGTTATCAGATATGAGATGAAATCTGGATGGTCCAGTAGCAGTCCTACAGTCTGTAGTGATTCGTCCTTACAGGCACAGGGAAGAGGTTCAGATCATTCGATGTCCACTCTGGAACAGAGAAGGGAGATGAAGAACAGCTAAAATGATCTGTTAAATTGAATATTTTGGACCATAAGTATCTTCACAAACTGGGATGCATAACCCTCACCCCCACCAACAGTCAAACTGCAGCAATAAAAATAGACCTACAAAGAAAAATGGGACAGGAGAACAGGAAAAACACTGTCACAGAGCTCTCCATCCACACCTCAGCAGCATCCTGCTAAATCCCCCAAGTTCAAATCCATGCTCACCTTCAGCTTAACAGTCCTTCAGGTCTGCTACAACAAGTTAAAGGCAAAATATGTTACATTTTCCTAAAAAATACTAAATATATGAAAATAATATGAAAATAATAATCCTTCTCAATCATTACTTGTGTCCATCTGTCAATGTGTTGTGGTGTATTTACCTGCACAGACACCCTTTCCTCTATGTGTACTTTCTATTTTACAGTGAGTTTGTATCTCCAGCCAATAACAGCATCATGCAGCATGTGCCAGCAGAACAATATAAAAACGAAGTAACTCTTCTCTCTTACTGCACTTGTAATAGTGTAGTGCAGTTCTGTCTGAGAGACAAAACTCTGGGCCTACCACGCACATTGACCTTTCAGCCTGTTGCCTGTCATAGACTGTCAACATCACACACACCAAACAGGAGGAGACGTCTGACAATGGGGGGATGTGTTTATTTGTGCTTTCGAACATAACTGCTGTGAAACAATCAGAAAATAACATGTTATTTTTCTATTCCACTGTTTTTCTCGCTATGGCTGCTATCTCTCCCCATTTAGTCCATTGCTTTGCTGCGGAATCAAACACATTGTGCTGATGACAGAAGCAGCTCTGGAGTGAGATAGAGAAGGAAGGGAAAAATGAGTAAAGGATAAAGAAGATTAAGAATTGCGCAGTTTGCTGGCAAGGCAGAGTTGTTTTTCAAAGTTACATCAAGGTTCTGAAAAATGGGAGTTCCATAAAAAGGGCAGACAGCATATCCCTTGCTTTACTTTAGTCTTTGTTGTTATTTCATAACTGCTCTTAAGTTTTTAAGAAGAAGAAATGTCTTTGAGAAAGTGAAAACTGACTTAGTGCCAGTAGATTGTTATGGAAAAATGAAAACTTAATGTACCTTAGATCATGTGTTAAACCATTGAGTACAATTATATATTCTGTACTCAGTTAAATCAGGTTTTGTTTTAGATATGCTGATAAATCACATACTCTCTGCTCAGTACATGTTTTCCGTGTATGAATAAAATACTGCTATGATTTTTTCAAAAATACTTTATTTTGACTTTACTTTATATTTCCAAGTCTAATTTGGACTTCCTTTTGAAAAAATAGACGTTGTTATAGACATACAAATAGACTAAAGCCATGCCACACCAAGGACAGACTTATGTTATGAAATATACATTTGATCATTGAAATCCTTTGATCCAACTAATGTCATTCCTCCAGGTCAGAGGTCACTGCTGGCTTTGCTGCCAAAATGGGCATCTTATCAGGTCGGTTTCATGACACCCAACATTATTATCATCCCCAACAGGATCTTAAACAGCCCAGTTCAAAGACTGGGACAAAGTAGGTAGATAACACGAGGTAGTTACGAAATAAAGTAATTCATTTATGAAAAAAAAATCAAGAGGGAGTAGGAGTCAGTAGATCAGCAGTGCAAGGCATGTCTGGGTGTGTGTTAGTGTTTGAAGCAAATACAAGACTGAGACATGCTGCTTCCTCTGGTCTGCTGTGGTGAGGGAGTGTCCCCTGCACTGAGTGACAGCCAGGTAGAGAGAGAGAGATGGACAATGAGGACGTGTTTCTACTGACCTTATTCTTGGCCAAAACTAGCGTACTTCCGCATCTCGTCATTTTGTAATCCTACTTCTAGACCGGACGTTCCACTTTACTGTGTAATGCTGTTAGCTTTATCATCCTTTAATTTCCAAAACTTTAACTGTGGGTTGCTCAGCTTGCTCAGTGAAAAAGATGCCATAACAACTGAAGGAGGAGAAAATAGTTTTTAAATCATGAGTGTTTTAAACCTCTGACCCGATCGTAATTTTGCGAAGCATTAGGTTAAGTTTGGCTACAAAGCGCTACTTGTCATTCACTGTTTCTCATGGATTTCCTTAATGGATAATGAACAGCAGGAGGTTGTATTTATTCATCCCAACAGGAACAAAACACCGCTGTTCAAACAGAACATAATGTTCACTGTTTTACATAAGCAGTGGAAACCCCTAATAATCATGGTTACAGTGATCAACAAGTTATAGTTGAGTCAAAAAGGCTGTGGCAGAATCATTCATATACAGATGTTGTTTAAATATTCTCTTATTGTAATCCGTGTTCATAGTGTATTCACATAATTTATCACAGTTACAAGTCTCAACACATTGGTACTGGACCCAAACTTCAAACCTCATTTTCACTAATAGGACTGAGTGTTAGATTCACAGACAGATGACATGTTTGGTTATAATAATAATAACAATAATAATAATAATAATATAATTATCTAATTAGTGATTAATTTGACCCAGACAGATGTGATCATGGTCAGCGGTTTCCACTGTAAATCAGCAGCGTGAGGTGTAGACTTAAACATACTGTGTCTATGAAACGATCTTTTTAGTTATTTAATTTAAATAGAGATTCATAGTGTAACAGGTCAGTAGGTGAACTGTCCTGGTTGACATCTATCTGAATGTGCACAATGTCACGTTCTTATTTAAAAATTCACTCATAAAAACAGAATGAAAATGCACAGATATTATTCTGATCTCAGAGTGAATTTATGTGTATTGTGTGAATGTGAGGATGGAGATCACAGTGTAGATTTATTACTGCAGCGCCTGTCAATGCTAATGGTGGTTAGCTAACAAGCTAATATTATATATATATATATATATATTATATATCCAGCCTGTTCTCTGAGTATCTCTCCTGTTGCCGGCCCTGGACTTCCGTCTTCCCCGGCTGCTCCGATCCTGACTCCCCGCTTCTGACTTGGTCATCGCTCCTGGCTCCCAGCCTCTGGAGCTTCTGCTGATGGACACCATGACCACCCTGGCTCGGCAGGTCCAACAGCTGGTGGTCCTGCAGACGCTCCTGCGTCTCCGCCCCTGCTTCCGGTTCCAGGACATGGGGCGGCACCAGAGCGGTACGTGGGGGAGCCAGAGGGGTGTAATCTATTCATCACCAATTGCTCTATCCTGTTTTCTCTACAACTCTACACGTTCGCATCCGAGGAGGCTCGAGTAGCTTTTGCCATAAATCATCTAACTGCCTGGGCTTGTCTTTGGGGAACCGCCGAGTGGGAGAGACACACGCCAGCCTGCTCTTCTTTCCACGCCTTCTTGGAGGAGCTCCGCAAGGTCTTTGGACTGATTGCGCTCAGTCCAGATGCCATTGGACACTTGATGAACATTAAGCCTCATCTGAGGCTACAGCACGGCCACAATTGTCCCCTCACCTGACCTCCCTGGAATCACCCGAACCATGGAGGTCATCCAGAGGAGATTCTGAGACTGCATCCCTCGTCCTCCACCATGTCTTCCGGCTTCATGGCATTCCACTCGACGTAGTGTTGGACAGAGGACCCCAGTTCATCTCCATCTTATGGAGGGAGTTTTGCAGACTGCTGGGCGCCTCCGTGAGTCTCTCATCAGGATTCCACCCACAATCCAACGGACAGACCGAAAGGATCAATCAGGTTATGGACACCACTCTCCGCTGCATGGCCTCTAAGAACCCCACGACCTGGTCCTCGCAACTCCTGTGGGTGGAATACACGCATAACACCCTCACCAGTTCAGTCACCGGCATGTCACCATTCCAGTGCTCCTAGGGATACCAACCCCCCCTTTTCCCTTCCCTGGAAAAGGAGACGTCCTGCCCAGGGGCAGGGGCTTACATCAAGCGCTGTCACAGGACATGGGACCAGGCCTGGATGGCGCTCTACCAAGCCGCAGACAGGAACTCCACCATGGCCAATCGGCGTCGGACCAAAGGGCCGGAGTATCAGGTCGAGCAGGAGGTGTGGCTGTCAGTCAAGGACTTGCCTCTGCTGGTGAAGCCCCGCAAGTTAGTACCCCAATTCGTGGGCCCATTCACAGTCAACAAGATCGTCAAACCCAGTCACAGTAAGACTTCAACTTCCCCAGTCCATGAGTATACATCCCACTTTCCACATCTCCAAGCTCAAGCCGGTACGGGAGAGTCCCGATTCCACCGATTCCGGCTCCCCCTCTGCCTCGCCTCATTGGCGGGGAGCCCGCCTACTTGATCCGCCACCTCATCCGCTCCCGTCGTCAGGGAGGAGGCATTCAATACCTGGTGGATTGGTAAGGATACGGACCCGAAGAGAGGTCCTGGGTTCCCTCTCCCTCCGTCCTGGACCCGACCGTCATCCGAGACTTCCACTGACTGCATTCCGATCAACCCACCCCAGCCAACCTCCCTCCCGAGGATGAGGAGAGTGAAGAGGAAGACCGGGTTACAGGGAACGGTTCCGATTAGCTTGTGTTGTCTTTTTTTTATCTCCAGTCAGTACCTGCCTTGTGTCACGAGTGTTGCATCTGGGTTCACGCCGTGTTCCATGTCAGTTAGCTTCGCAGACTAATTAGAGTTGATATTTTTTCTGAAAGAGAAAACTTAAACTTTCCCTTGAGGGGAACATAAGTTTTCATATTGAGTTTTCACTAAACATGTTCTGAAACAGGGCACAGGGTGTCACAGTTTAGCTCTTAATGTTCCCAAATTTCACTCAATGTGGATAGAAAACCACTATGACAGCACTGAACCAGAAGTTTCAAGTTCAATAGGGAGGTCAATAGGGCAGAGCAACCGAGTCCAGGTGTGTGTTGGCAAAATACTAAAACACACAGGGACACCTAGTGTCCAGATGGAATGAGGTCATCACACACAGCATACGCATGCGATATGACCAAAAATGTTACCATGATAAAAAATTTCATATCAGTCTAGAATTATAATAATCACGATAAATATCAGAATCATTATTTATCTCAAGTTTAAAGGCTGTTTTTTGGTCCTGAGTAAAACCAGACAGTTCAATTATTTGTGAAAAATGAAACAAGATGAAAACGATGTAACAAGACATAAATTAAAACACGACGTGAATACAGAAACACACCTGTTGTCCCTGATTTTGTGATTTAGTTCTCATTTTGTTCATTTACTTTTGATTTAATGCTGTTAAATCATGATGTGAAATGAAAATATAGAAAATGAATGTAATCATTTTTTATTCAACTTGATAAACTCTTCTTTATGGTCGAAACATGACAAACACTTCACATTTCACAAATCTAGAGAACATTGAAAACTATGACACAGAGTAAAATTAAGTAAAAAACTAAAACATTGACAACAATGCTTACAAGATGTTTATCTTGCAAGAGTTTTAACTGAGAATGTCAACAAAGTAACACATGATGATGAAAGAAAAATGTATATTGTGAAAATTATTGTAATTTAATGATATTAAATATGCTAGAACAATATAATGATATAAAAATATATCACGATAATAAGAATTATTGTTTCATTGCCCAGCCCCATTCAATTCATTTCCATTTTATTTATATAGCCCAATATCACAAATCAAAGATTCACCTCAAAAGGCTTTACAGTCTGTACAATATACAACACCCTCTGTCCTTAGACCCTCGGTTCGAGTGAGGAAAAAACTCGAACCCTCGAACCCAAAAAACCCTTGCCAGAAAATTCGTAGAAACCTCAGGACAGACAGACAGTATTACTCTGACCAACTTTTGCATGGAAAATCTGCCTATTTGTGCAACCCTTCTATGACAACCCATAGTTCATGCTCTCATAGCATCTATGAGAGCTTCATATTAGTATCATACATTTAATTCATGTTTCCATGCTCTGTTTTCCAGACAGTGGAATCAGATCATTACACTTCCTCTCACCTCTCTTGCTCTCAGAAAGCAAGCGGTGTCAGGACTACTGGTTGTCACGGCAACCACTGGTAATTGCTGTGTGTGACTTCTCCAGGGGGCAGCGGTGTTCTTCCACCTCCAGCACCGTAGCTGTCACTTTTCTGAGCATTAACATCCACCAGAACAGCTCTGATGGAGAGATTTAAGCAACTCTTGATGCTACAAATTCAGTACTGCACTGTGATTTCCATTTATTTTTTTAAATGCTGGTTAGTGGTTATTGCAGTGTGGTGTTTAATAGCTTCAGTTACAAGTAAACAACATACCAAACACAAATTAGGAATTATTAATTAATTTCAGAATTCATAAATGAATCAGGGGAGACCAAAAAATAAATTGTTCTGCCATTCTACTACTGGAAATGTATCGCAAATCTTAACCAAATTTTCAGAAAACCGGCAAAGGAAAATGTGAATGTGTGTTTCCATCCAGTATTGCTATATTAACAGCTGGTTCTTCATCATCATAGTTTAAAACTTTGCCACTTAGATGTAGTATTTCATACAATAACATACCATCTGAGCAGTCGACTGAGGAGCTGATAGACAGAGGAGGTATTCTGACAAAAACCTGAAACTGATTTTAGCTTTTGTACCCTGTACTGAACTGAACCTCTGGATCATATAACGTTTCAAACATTCCTAACATTTCTTTCTGCTGCTCTTCATACATGGTGGCGTTTCATTGCTGTATTAATTCAGTGAATGTTACAGTCTCCTTATTGGTCCACACATACAGACACACACAATTAGGGTTGGGCTGAATGCCTTTTTAAGCTCCAGGACTTCAACAGAAAATCAACTGTATATATTCAAGTTTTGCAGGGGTGGGGGTGCAGTTTCAAAATAGTGAAGAAACTGCACCCCCTCTTGACAGTAATGCCCCTTTTTCACAGCGTGACTCATGAAGAGATTGTTGCATCTTTTTGTGATTCTTTGTACACTATCTCTGTGTGGGCTAGCATTCATCCCAGCGTTGCCATGTACTCATCGCGTCCACAATTGAACAAATATTTAAAGTCATAATAAACACTAAAACTTGTTTATTGAGCTGTGAATAGAATCATATGATTCAATTGTGATGAAACGCATCAATACTAATGCACATAAAAATGGACAAATTTGTAAAAAAAAAAAAAAACCTTGCCACCTCCTTGAAAATCATCTTGAGCCTTCATGCCTTCATGATGAGGTAGAGTTGAACATTAGTCTGACAACATGAAATTTCTATTTAAAAAAAAAAAAAATCTGTTATCGCCTCTAATCAGAGGTGTTCAGTCCACCTGTCCTTCAGTCAGACTCTGCCAAAGCTCATTCATTTTACAATGGTTTGAACTGAAGCCATTTTATTGCTCTATTCTGAACCACTGGACGCACACCCCATGATTTTGCCCCGTAAAACTGCTTCTTCAATCGGTTCATTTGTTTATCGTTTGAATCTGAAATAACATATTAAAACCTCACAGTGACACAACAACACAGGCTGTAGAACTGCGCTTTCAGTCGGTGAGTCTGGTAGGTTCAGGACTTCAGTTCCTTGTGGGAAAGGACTGTACAACAGCAAGAAAAAGGACTGAAAATATTTTAAATACAGTGCACACATAAACAGATATTGATTTTTTTTAGATGGTACAACCAATACAAAAGTCAAATTAACCCTTTCAGAGTCTCATATGGTTCTGCATAAGTGTCTTGTGATTCACACACATCCACACCTGGACATTCATACACTAACCACCGCACTCTCAGCCTCTGAAAGAAATTTTCAGAATCATGCGGTGGTGAGTGGTGTTAGACTGAGAATGGGGGTAAAGTTAGACTTTAAACAACTCAACTCAACTCGGGTCTTTATTGTCCCTCCAGGGGGAAAGTTGTTTTGCAGCAGCAGGCAACGAGAACATGGACACAACAATAAGACATTGAACACTAGTAAACTAAATAAGACATAACATGACAAACTGAACGGTAAAGATGATAAAACAGAACATAGAACAACATAATGTATCAAATTGAGCATAACAGTTTCACTGATGTCCATAACTTGTTTATACAGAGGTCTCAGGATTCCCAGAGCAGGTTTCACAATATGCACAGCACATAAAAAGCACTCACTGTTCTAGCAGTCAAGGCTGACCAAAGTCACCCTGGGTTGATTTTAACAAGTGCAATAGTAAAGCCTTGGGCCCTATAATATGAAAAGCCGTGTGAGCAACAAGGCCATGTGACATAACTCTGATTTTTGGAGTCCAGTTATGTCATTACTGATATCCTCTGTCTGGCTCATGTTTGTTCTTCTCTGTCCTGACATTTCCTTCATCCCCCTCACTTAATTTCTTCCCAACTCTTTGTTTCCTCTTATTCTGTTCCTTTCTGACATTTGTTATCAGGATAACAAATGTGTAAAGTCACTGTGGGGCTGTCTGATTCACAGCCAGCTTAATAACACACAGCACACACACTACAAAACCATTGTCACTAAAAAGTTTCTTTTGCATTTTATTGTGCAGAATTTGTATTTTTGTTACATTTCAAGTCTAATGTAAGGGTTTTCCTACATAGAGAATGAAGAGGTGGACAGCTCCGTTAAATGTTTTGCCACCTTCAGCTCTTGATGAGGATCTTCATGGATATCTGAAAAATAATTTGCAGCCTCAATTAAAGAGCAGTTTTAAGTTGAATGAGTTGAACTGACAGATTCCTGCCCCTCCCTCTCTCCAGTGCTTTAGCCCTCTTGCCTTCCTACTGAGGTGCCTCCAATGCACGTGCAGCCTGGTAACCTTGACAACTAGACAATACAGCATACACACCAATAAGAATGGAAGAATGGTGTGCTGATGAGTGTGAGCTTGATTAAAGTGAGGGGCATTAGGAACACTAAACTCCAAAGACTCACGGTGAGAGCTGCAACTTGCAGCTACTTGCAAAGCTCAGGTCTGCAACATTCTGACAGTGTATCCTTTCAATAGCAACAACTCTGTACTTCCGTTCTAACTGCTGGCTTTCCAGGCTTTTTTGTAGCTGGATATCATTTGTAACATCTTAAAATATGAATGAGAACAGTGATTATTTACTACAGCTGTATTTAGGATGAAATGGCGAAAACATAAAAAAAAACAACAGGCTCTGTTATTTAGAGCAGTGGTTCTCAAATGGTCTCGTCTTGGGACCCACATTTTCTCATGGTCATCTTGTGACAACCAACTTTTATAGAATTCAAACCAAGCAAATATATGTTCAGTGTCACTGTGGGTTTTTTTAATATAAAATATACACACATTTTCATCACTGCATTCAGACCCCATTAATAATCTGAGTGAACATTACAACCACACAACTGTGTTTGCACACAAAATAAGTGGGATAAGTCTCACAAAACCAGCTGTTTTCACGTAATACACATTAAGTGAAAACTGTGTGTTTCGGTTCTAAATGGCACTTGAGTTGTCACACTTTCAGTTTCGGTCCCTTTTTATTGTCAATTTGCAAATCAATACTTAACACACTCAGGGTCATTTTTGCGCTACATCTTGCCTTCAAATTCTAATGAATACTAATTGCTAATGAGCCTGTCATCTTTCAATCAAATGTCTCCTTTACCACACCTTGATGTATGTCTGTCAAAATAAAAGTATGACATTTAAAGCATTAAAAGGAATTAAAAAGCTTTTTTTTAACCACACACTTCGTGACCCACTTGTAATGAGCCCGCGACCCGCTTTTTGGTCATGACACACCAGCTGAGAAAACTGGGTTTAGAATAGTAGTAGTAGTAGTGCTATCTCCAGTATTGTGACAGGCAAAATAATAGATCTAAACCATAGACTGTATATATTAGTGGACAGAGGAACCATGATGTCACCCATTGGTTTCTGAACTGCTGTTCTGAAGCCAATAGTTCAGTAGTAGATTTGGCTGTCACCGTGTTGGCTTCATCAAGCATTCCTCAACAAAATTGTTTTACGGTCTTGTTAGTGGAACCTATTAACCACAACTACTGTTGAGCTGTCTGTCGGGGAAAAATGTGTTTTATTAAATGAACCAAAACTCTGACGGTCTGACTCTGGTCCATAGGAGAAGGAGCCGTCATTCCAACCTGTCAATCAAAGCCCTCTATTAACAGAGGAAAAATTTAAAGATGGACCGTCAGATCAGTCATTAGAAGAATGAATCCAACGGCTGAGACTGGAGTGAGTCCTGGAAAAACTGGCTTAGTATTTTTAGAGAGAAGTTCAGTAAGTCTAGGGCCAGGGCTTTTTGGAGCCACCCCCAGCGGCAGTAAGCAGTATTACAACTTTAAAGTACTTCCGCATTGGTTTCATTTCCAAGTTTCAAGGCTATGTGAAGCTGATCCATGTTTAAGTTTGGTAACCAATCCTGTGGACAGCGTGGCCGATATCAGGATTTGAGATTTTGTTCTGAAAGTTCTGAAAACAACCTGTCATTTGAATGAAAAGTTTCAGTGTGTGATATTAGTAACATCTGGTGGTGAGGTTGCAGACTGCAACCAACTGAATATCCCCATCTTCATCTATGGTTAAAGTCAGTGTTTGTTTTGTCTGTTCTAGTCCTTTTAGGATTTTGCTTTAAAAAAGCAAAAGAGGAAGTGTGATAGGAGCTGCTGTAGAAATGTGGTGATTCTGAATTCTGAACTGCAATCTGCTCCCTCTTAAGATATAGATGGCTGATTCTAAGATCATCATCATCATCTATTGGGTGCACCCAAACGTGATAGCACTCTGCACTCATCTCTTTGTCTCATCTTTGGCTTTATTTCATCCAAGGTGAGGCCTGTGTTTCTTTCCAGAGTGTCCGTGTACGTGATTGCAGGTCGGCCAGGTTTTCGATAACCTTGTGATGGCTTCCAGAGAAGTTGGCAGGTTCTTCATGTCGACTGCAGTGACCAGCAAAGCGGAGACGGCTTCTTTGATGGTTTTGGACACTCTTGGTAGTTCTCTGTAGAGGGCTTCATTGGTGATATGTTGTCTCCAACTGATGTTCAGAGCATGCTGGTGTTGGATTTTCTGATTGCAATCCATGCTTTGGCCTTTCCGATCTGAATATCCTTCACTGTGCTGTTGACCCAGGATCCCAAGTACTGGAAATCATTTGCTTTTTTCAGAGGTTTTTGTTTTGTTGTTAGGTGTTGGTTGTCTGTATGGTTGGTGTTGTAGCACATGTGCTCTGTTTTGTCTTCATTAATCATGAGTCCATTTGCTGCAGCTTGTTCTACCAGTGTTAGAAGTGATTGGGTATCATGGATGTTGTCTGAAAGAAGAGCAATGTCATTTGCAAAATCAGTGCCAGTCAAGTGTATGGCTGGGTTCCTGCTGCTTTTACAAGGGTGGATGGTGAGGCCAAGGTTTTCATTGTTGCTAGTTGCAATTTGTATGACGTAGTCGAGGATGATGATGAAGAGATAAAGTGCTAAGGTGTCGCCCTGCAGAACACCTGCTTGGATGTTGAAAAATGTGGTGTTTCCATCTTCGGTGATAACTTGAGCTGATGTGCTGCTGTACAGTATGGCTATCCCTGAGATGATGGCTTTGGAATGCCATAGGCTTCAAGGATCTTGAACATCTTTTCTCTGCTGATGGAGTCAAATGCCTTGTGGAAATCAACAAATGTCCAAACTGCTGAGATGTTGTTAGCCTTCACTTCACTTGAACCATCCTAAATCTTGCACACTTGTTAAAAAAGTTCTGTGCTTCAAAGGGGACCTAGTTTTTCTGCAGCTTAACATCAAGCTGGAATCTTCAACAAACTGCACACATGCAGTTCATGAAAAAGCTGAGCTGATGTAAATACTCCATCGTGGCACTAACACTGTGTGAAGGACTTAACAGTCCTCCATATGATGTGCTAGTGAATGGAGAGAGAAGCTGTGAATATATGCAGTGGGAACTATCAGCCTAATGTCTGTCTCCACAATTACACAGCTCACTGGGATCCAGATCTGCACTGTGTTGTAGCTGTGTGAGTGGTTCAATACAGCAGATTCAACCTATGTTTTATTTCCAGCTTTTAAGTCTTTCTACAAATCCAGGTGAAGTTGTAGAAGAGATGGAGTTTTACACAGCACTCAGAGCTTCCTAAAGAACTCTTCATACCAACAGCCTGTTTGCTGCTAATGTTACCAACTCGACTGAGAACCGCATTGGTAACACAGTATATGCACTGGTATTACAACTTGAAAACTGCAAACCAAAGGAAATATCAAATTGGGATGCTCATAAATATCATATATATTATCCATATTAAGCCTTACCTACACTGTGTAGTGTTGTGTGAGGTTAAATGACTGTTTGGAATCTGGTGGCTTTGAAGAGAGCCATGGAAATGCTCCAGTATCCTATCAGAAAAGGGTCTGTCTGACACCAAGGTAAAGCAGTAGAAACATTCTAAATGCAAAGTATACTTAAGTGGGATGGACATCACTCAGTGGAAATGTAGACTGTGCTCAGACTAATCAGTATCCAGGTATTTTTGGAAGAAATGGCTGCTGTGTGCTCCAGACCAAAGACAAAGGTCTGTCTGTCAGGGTTATGTCAGTGCAAAGAGCAAAAGTCACTTGCACTTCTGTGATGCACTGTTAATGCTGAAAAATACACTGACATTTTGGCAACACATGCTGCTTCAAGATGACAACTTTTTCATGGACGTCCATGAATATTTCAACAAGACAATGACTGTGTTATATGTGCACTAGTATCCCAGTTATGAGGTTTATCCCGTTTTGATCATATTCAGAATATGGTGTTTACAGAGAACACAGAGAAATCTGGTTCTTCATATCCCTGTATACATGATAAACACTAGTATCCTGGTTATTCATTACTAATGATGGCCTGATGGCTTCATCGAACTTGGACCTTCAGCGTGCACTGGGGCGGTTTGCCGAGTGTGAAGCAGCAAGGATGAGAATCAGCACCTCCAAATCCGAGGCCATGGTTCTCCACCGGAAAAAGGTGGCTTGCCCTCTCTGGGTTGGTGGGGAGGTCCTGCCTCAAGTGGAGGAGTTTAGGTATCTCGGGGTCTTGTTCACGAGTGAGGGGAGGATGGAACGGGAGATTGACAGGCGGATCGGTGTAGCGTCTGCAGTCATGCGGTCGCTGTATCGAATGAGATCCCGGATACAAGCAGCTGAAATGAGCTTCCTCCGTAGGGTAGCTGGGTGCACCCTACGAGATCGGGTGAGGAGCTCATTCACCAGGGAGGAGCTCGGAGTAGAGCCGCTACTTCTCCACGTCGAGAGGAACCACCTGAGGTGGCTTGGACATCTGTTCCGCGTGCCTTTGGGACGCCTCCCTCAGGAGGTGTTCCAGGGATGCCCCACCGGGAGCAGGCCTCGGGGAAGACCCAGGACACGCTGGAGGGACTATGTCTCTCAGCTGGCCTGGGAATGCCTCGGGGTCCCACCAGAAGAGCTAGAGGAGGTGTCTGGGGTGAGGGAAGTCTGGGCTTCCCTGCTTAGACTGCTGCCCCCGCGACCCGGCCCCAGATAAGTGGGAGATGATGGATGGATGGATGGATATTACAAATTCTTTTTTCCACCAGTTTCTTTCCTTCTACATTGCTGCTGTCGTCTCCATCCTGTCTTTCCAACCTGTAAAATATGTCATGCCCCCAATGGTCCATGCTTCGGTTCAAGGGGAAACCTTCTATATTTTGGTCGAAGCTGAGAACCAAGGATCCAGGTTCTGAACTAATTTATTTTTGGTCAAAACGCTCAAAACAGTTAAAACTAGGTTCACAAATTGTAACAGCACCAGTTCCATGTTTGTGATAAAGGCCTAAAAGGCCTGGATGAGGAAGAAGAGGGTGAGAGTTCTGGACTGGCCTGATGCAGTCTGCACTGGACCCCAATAGATAATGTGTGGAGAATCTTGAAACAAGAAATGGAACAACTAAGACCCCATACTGTTGAATACCTTAAGACCTTAAGACCTTGCAGGAAAAATGTGACACAATGAACCTGAAACACTTCATCATTTGGTGTCTTCAGTCCATGAACGACTATTAAATGTTGAGAAAAGCAACGTTGGTGGTAAAGCAAAGTGGTGAATGCATTACTGACCCAACTTTTTTGGGAATACAATTGAAATAGGTGTTAGTGAAACATCAAATAATGTTGTGTTGTATTGTTTTCAATGTAATACAGGTCAACGACAATTTTCAGTTTTCATATTAATTTAACATTCTGTCCCAACTTTTTGTGATTTGCATTTGTATATGTTGAAGCCACTAACCTACTCAATTCCACTGAGGACCAGACACAATGACACCCCACTGAGAACTAGAGCCAAAACTGAATGACGTCACATGAAAAGGATCTATTGTCCTTTAATTCCAACCATTCACAGAAATTGTGTCAAAGACTGATTAGTGTGTCACAGAGCTGCACTGACAGACACTAATGGAACTGTTCCACAGTCTTGGTTACACAGAGTGGGAACAACAGAACAACAGTGGCATATATATAAAAATACATCTATAAATCAGAGCAGTCGAAACCTTCCCCTCAGTTTCTACAGTAGCTCATAGCTTTTAAACAGGGATTACTTTCCTCTGGCTGTGTTTATAGCTTCCGGATGCCGAAATGAACCTCACCAAATGTATTCAGTCTGTCACCAATTCCTAATGTATATGCCCAATTGCATTTCCAAGGAGGAGGCCTGAAGATGTTTAGGACTCTCAAGGGAAGTCCACTCACTGCACACACACCAGTAGGTTGCTTCCTGTACAATGAGAGATGCTATTTGCCTGTGGCAAAGAGCTCACTTTCCACATCTGCCAAGACATTCACTTGTTTTATCCTTCTTCTGTCTGAGCGGGCGGCTGACTACAGGCAGCAGTATAGTACTGAGCGCTTGTCTCCTGATGGTTTCCGGTTCCTGTTTCCGAGGTGAGCGTATTGTTGTCCAACCTGTTGCTGGTGTACAGACCTGTGTCATAGCTCCGCTGCACTCTGCTACACTTAACGACCTATCGTTTGTTTCTGTCTAGCGTCAAGTCTAGA
>JAPQRN010000619.1:0-16300 GCA_037367275.1 Coranthus polyacanthus | reverse complement strand
GCAGGTCCTAGGTCAGTTGGGTCATTTCTTTTCTGTAATATTCTAGACCTTTATTTTTTATTTTGTGTTTATAGTCATATAACTATTTATTACTTCATCTGACATCAAAACAGCATACATTTTCTGATAGCCTAGGTTTTTCTGAAAAAAAAGATGTATATTATTTGATTGTGTATCACAGGGTTGAGGTTAATTTCACATTAATACAAAAGGAAACCAGGCAAGAAAAATAGAGGAAAAAACGTCCACGGGGCTGAGAGTGATTCATTTCAAAGCAGAATGTGTTTCAAAATGATTTTGTTAGAAACAAAAAGATCCCATGTATAGCTATTTACAACTAGTCCTCTTATTTTTGTCTCTGACAGATTGTGGTGAACAGGATGAGCAGTTTTCACTCATTTTCACTGTTGCTTCCTTTACACAAAGTTTTCTGACGTTCTCCAATGGGTTTGTTCTTGACTGGTTTGGCACTGCAGTAGCTCGGCTCTGTGGAATGTGAGTGGAAAGTTAATATTTATATTAAAAAATAATTTGTATAAAAAGCATATTTTAAATGAGAAAAAACAAAAACGCTTGTTAACTGATAAATTGTTGGAAGAGTTTTGATGAAAAAATAACAAAAAAAACAAAAAGCACAACTGCTTCATATAATTTTAATATGGCATATTATCTAATACTCCATGTTTATCTAATGCCACAGTAATAAAACCAGTATCACAGCACACTGCTGACCAAAGGCATTTTTCACAAAAGACATGGGTGTAAAGAACAATAACAACAAATAAACATCAAACTTGGCTCCTCCTCTCCACTCTGCCAATGAGGGAATGAGAGCAGTGGTCGAATGAGCAATAGACTGAATGGGGAGAGCAAACGGTAAAAACTAAATATCTATAAAGTCTTCAGTCTCAGCTGTGTGCTAACCACAAACTAAACTAGGAGTGATGACACTAGTTAAACATCATATTTCAATGTCATTGTGAGCAGCACGTTGGTGTTTTAGTTCATCACAGTAACACTGGCTGAACTGCAGACTCTTAGCTTTTACTTTTTGTTACCCATATAATCATTTTGTGGAATCTATGACAATATTGTAATTTATCCTCTCAGATTTCTCTATACCATAGGCATGTTGATGGTGGCCTTCTCAACACCAGGTAAAATGTCTTTTGTTCTCTTTTAGGCCTGTATTGTTCACACAAATATTGCCTAAGTTGTTACAGCATGACTGTGTTACTTACTAATTTTCCGCATTTGCATCTTTTCCCAACAGCCCTGGCCATCCTGCTCTTCCCAGCTCTTACACTTATAGCAGTGGGTGGTGGGATGCTCCTGATCACCAACATGCAGGTGAGGAGATGACCAAAAGCTATTTTCCTGTTTTCCTATATTCCTGTTCATGTAGAGCTGTGCATACCCAAATTTCATATCCGTCGGATGATTTTTGTGCCATGAGGTTCATTTCTATTGCCAGTAGGTGGCGCTATGACTTAGTCTAAACATTATGTACATCTTCAGAACTGGACTCTTGTCAAATGTGAAATTTGAGACAGATCTGATGATGTGGAGTTGAGTCATAATGGTTTCTTTCATCTTCCAGTGTCCACTATGTGGTGCTGTATGTGTAGAATATACTGTATAAATTTCATGTCAGTTGGATGATGTTTATGCTGTGAGGCTGACTTCCTTCTCTCATTGTTGTGCTTATCAACTTCAAAGATTTAACTTAACATCTGACCATACCTTTTGTTCCCACTGTAAGTGTATATAACCCTGCCAGAAGATCACTTTGGTAGACAGAGAATGTCACAGCCACATAACCATGCTGGGTTTGTCTCTTCTTCACTGTGCAGTGAATAAAACTCTACTGAACCAGCCACTATTTCGGACCTCAAGGATAATTTTTCTTCTACACATTTGACCTCAAGGGGGCACTGCAAAAGTGCATGATTAACCTTATCATTGCTACTTGGACCCATCATTGCTGCTTGCAGCTATATATATATATTTTTTTCTATTCTTGGTGTGGACAGCCCTTTAGTTCTAATGGTGGTCAGTTTATTTTTAGTTTTAATTTTCGTTGTACATTAGCCTGGGGCTCTCCATTGTTATAAAAGTAAAATACATTTCTAGCCTTCTAGCCTTTTTTATGGATCTATCCCACATTTTGGGGTTCAACCTTGGCCCATTCCCTGCTTTTTCACCAAGTTTCATGAAAATCAGTGTGGTAGCTTAAACCTTTGGAAAGACAAACAGCTCAGGATCTTATGGGGACAAAGACAAATTAAAATGTTTCTCTTGAAGGTGGGGAACCTGTTTAGTGCACGTCGCTCCACAGTCATCACTCTCTACAGTGGGGCTTATGGCTCTTCCTCTGCACTCTTCCTCGTAATCAAGGTGAGAAACATTCAAACATCACCTTCATAAATGAAAGATTTCCATCTCATGTACTGGTCTCCATCCTGTCTTGTCTTCTATAGTTGTTGCATGAAGCTGGCGTCTCCCTCTTCGCCTCTTTCCTCTTTTTATCCGCCTGCAGCGTCATTCACCTGCTCAGAACTTTGTTCCTGATGCCCAGAACATTAATTCCTTACCCACTACCTGAACATTATACATACGGGTACGAGTCCACAACCAGACTCACAGACTTTAACTATATTAGTTTAACCATTTCTTGTTTTTATGTTAATCTAAATGAATGGCAATGTATTGGAGAATGTTTTCTGATCTTTGATCTTGTCTGGGCTATTTTGTTTAATATATACTTATATTTACAGTACATTGAGCAACGTACACCTATAAATTATGAATTGAACTGAACTAAAAAAACTTCCACAGTTCTTTCCTAACACTGTTATAACCTTTAACCTTTGGCAGGTTAACCTGTGGTAAATCAAACACTCCAAGTTCAGGGCAGACAGAAACGAACAATAACAACAACAACGACACTGTGAACCAAGGTGTGTGACGTTCTAATGCATCATGTACTTATGCAATACATAACGGACTAATCATAGGAGTAGTGAGTGATTCACATTAAATGCTCATTTCCCTGAACTAAAACACAAGTATCCTGTAGTTTTTGTTCTTTTCATCCTCATCGTGTCTCCCGGTCTCTCTCAGAGAAGACTTTCCGTGAGTGTTTTCTGTCGAGGTTCTGTTTTGGGGCCATGATTTGGTTGTCGGTGATGCAACTCAGACATTACCTGTTCATCGGTACCCTCAACCCCATGCTGCAGAGACTGACTGAAGGGGAGCCTTCACTGGGTAAACACACATCAAACCATCATTAATATCATTAACATCATATCAAACCATACATAAAATATGGAAAAAGATGGAATTTTGTTTATTATTACCACTGAAAAATTAGAAATGAATAACCTGGCAGTTACAGTGAATGTTACAATCTACAATAAGAACACTAACATAAAATTAATTGTTAACCTATAATGTTATTATAATTAGAGATGCAGAGCTCAAGGATGTTATCATTAAAATTAATGGGAACCTCCTCCAAACTTCTTCAAGCTACCTCTACTTTAAACTAAAAGAGTCACAAGACTTTAAAATATTAAACTTTTGTTAATTGTTCGGTATCTTCTAAACTTTTCAAATGATCACAGTTTTAGGTTTTATACTTTTTTTGTTTTTTGTTTAGTTTATAATGGGAACGTCTATGGGACGGAACCTTCAGCTGTTCAACTTTTAACTGATTTTAAATTCTCACTTAAACCTTTTTAACTTTCATAAATTTCACCTCTACACGCAATTTAAATGAAATTTGTGCACTTTAGTGCTTGGTTGTTTTTTGGCTTCACTGGGCCAAAATTCCATAATTACCTTTTAGTGTATTGTAATTCAAGTGGTCTGACAGGAAACAAGAATTCTACCCACTTCTGTGGACTCTGTCTGTACAAGATCTGTCCCGTGATGCAGACTTTGGCCAAACACAGGTGTTTCCAGGCAGGTAAGGCGTTTAAGACGCACCAAACTGGGGTTATTAAGAGAACCTTCTCATCTAAAATGTGTGCTTGTGTTTCCCTGCAGTGAGTCACTACACCACTGTGTTTGCTATAACACAGCTGTGCGGGGTGCTGTGTTCCCCCTTGAACGGCCTCATCATGGACAGACACAAAGGCAAACCTCGTGCTGCAGGTAACAGCGACAATAACGATATCATGATCTCAAACACATTCTATGCCTGAACATGCACTCAGATTCATCTAAAACCTGCCATTACTAACTGAAGCGTTGACATAGTGTACAAATATGTGTACTCATATAAATAATTACTTTATTTTAAATACCACATAAAAATATATTTTATTAGGATTATCACTAAATAAACATTTTTGTGTTTTATTTCATATGAAGCAGGACATGTGCTGAAAACATATGCTCTTTTCTAAATAATGTTTGACAAATTAGGTCTAAATTGTTAAAATATTACAACGCTGCAATACAGAATGAAGGTTGAAAATGAAAATGTGTGTGTTTGCAGGAGAGAGTGAATATGAGGCGGACCTCCGGGCTTCGGTGCTTTCTCTCTTCCTGACGGCTCTGCTGTGTGTGTTGTTCTCAGTTTGTGCCTCCATCCCCATCCTGCTTCTTCAATACTTCACCTTCGTCCTACAGGTTCTCAACCGCTCCTTTCTCTACAGTGGCCAGGCAGCCTTCATCAGTGTGGCGTGAGTACTAAACACACATACGGTTATACATGTACACACCTGCTTTATGAAATTGAAATTAATGTTTGACGTGTGCGTTTGTAGTTTCCCATCATGTCACTTTGGGAAGCTGTACGGCCTGATCCAGGCTCTGGCTGCACTGTTTTCTTTGCTGCAGTATCCCTGCTTCATCCTTGTGGAAGACGTCCTTGGTGGAGACCCTTTATATGTGAGTACATCAGGTATAATCCCCCTCCCCTTCTCAACATCTGCATACAATTCTTCATTTTAATTTCTTTCATTTCTTCCTTCCCTTTGTCTGCAGGTGAACATCACCCTGACGCTGCTCATCCTGCTGGCCTTCATCCATCCCATCTCTGTCTACCTGCATTGTCGTAGTCTTGCTTCACTACGTACCAGTAGCGACACCATCGCTGACTCACGCCACACTCTGTGAAATGAAACACAATGTTCTCAAAATCACCAGTGGCAGTGGCTTGTATAACCATTTCATTTTGCTGGCATGGTGCAAGTGTAGTATCTACTCTTTCACCATACTTTTAGTGGAATTCTGTCTTTAACTTTTAGCATCAGCTTCATGATGCACTGGTTTCAAGTGCCAAATTTAGGAATGTACAAAAATAATGTGTGTTAATGTGGACCTATTTAAGATATGAAAGCATCATAACCTTCATTTTAAGCAATGCAAATCAGTGAAATAGAATGTAAATTGAATGTAAAGATTTTTTTAAATAATATTGTATGGGAAAGTAACCAATATGTATATAGGTATATATTCATATGTGTATTTGCACCTGATAAGTGTTACCCATTTAAAAAAAATTATATTTTTTATATTTTTTCTGAAAGAAATATCATTTTCTAATTTATGAGGCATTAGAAATGAAAAAAATACTTAAATGCAAATTGCTCATGTACGACAAGGTCTACCATAAAAACAATCCTGCCACTGTAAAGAACACGTCTGCATTATGCACAAAATATGAAATTGGTATCTTCAGGAAGTGAAGCAGTTCATCTATACATGAGACCGAAACACAGTAAAGACTCAGAGGGTTTTTTTATATGACTACTTACATTTACATTTACCTGCCAGTGTGCTGAATAACTTTCTGAGATTTGCCTTTGGTGTGACAGGGTTGTCCCTGAAGAATGTGTAGGATGGACGGATTCTTCCCCCTTGGAGACAACCGGCACCTGTTGCAAGATGTAGAGAACAAGATGCACAGCGTATGTCAAACTGTAGTTACATTAGAAATCATTTACTGTTTCTAGTTTGGGGTAGCAGACTATAAAATACTGTATATCCACACGTTTGTCTTATGTCTTTTATATAATTAGGTTTGTAAGGTCAAAGTCTGCTTAGGGACAAAAATGTCCCTACATGTTCTTCAATTGGACTGGACACAGTAAGTCATCAGTAAAATGACAAAGGAAAATCCATTATTCAGCTCTTTAAACTATTTCCTATACGTATGTAATTGTAAACATTTTAATCAGAAATGTGAGGGTGGGACAATAGTTTCCCTTTTCCTGTGATGCATGTAGTACAGTGTGGGTGAAGCTCTGTGCCTCCAGTAGAGGGTGCCGTGTTTTGTAAAGACTGGTTTATTCTTGAGCTAGTAACCTCGTCTTAAGTGTGGGGTGCAGTGGTGTTTGAACTAAAGTGAAGATTATCCCAGGTCCCAAGTTGATATACTCTTCTCTCCCTGTGTGTGGTCGTTCCTTAGTTTTATGGATTGATAACAATAGATTGTGTTTTGTAATACTGTGTCTTTGTGAAATATATGAAGACTTCCATCATACAGCATCCATTTGCTCTTGGTAACTCACGTTTATTACACTAGTAACTGATCGGGACGGGGCTAACACATTAAAAAAAATTACTTGAAAATGATTGGTTATGGATATGGTTCTTATTTACTACATGACAAGCAAAGCGTTTTCTAACTGGCTTATTTTGTCAAGAGGCCAACTTGTGGTGGGGGAGCTAGAGACACTTGGGATCCTGCAATTGTATAACCAAGTGTCAGCCTTAAATATTTGCGTACAGTGAAGACATTCCAAAATGAAAACTATATGAATCACTTCCATATTAATTACATTCAACCCTGAGGTTAAAAGGCCCACACTGTTGAAAATTAAAACCTCTGGGTGACCAGAGGTTTTCTGCTCAACAAAGCAATGTACACACTATCAGCACTGACATTGCCAATACAACTTACTTCGCTCAAGTCTTCAAGAGCCAAGGATATCTATGGCATGGACACACTCATGCAGAAAGAAATCAATCCATCAATTGTCACTACACTAACAAACACTATTAATACGTCACTGGGTCAGGGGGAGTCATGGAAACCTGCTGTTGTGACTCCAATATTTAAAGGAGGTGATCCTCTCCTCACCTCCAACTACAGGCCCATCAGTATTTTACCCACTGTATCAACGACATTGGAAAAACTGGTTACTGAACACCTCAACAATAATTCCTTCTCACTCCACCCAATGCACTTCAGAGTCAGAACCAATCACTCAACAGAAACCGCTACATGCTATTTTATAGAAAAAGTTAAGGCATCAATGGACAAGGACGGGCTAGTGGGGGCTGTCTTCCTTGATTTACAGAAAGCCTTTCACACTAGAGCTCCTTAACCTTACCAATCTTACCTCTCATGTCACTCCCAACTTGTCAAAACTGATAATCAGAAATCTAATCCGTTAAAGTTATCAACTGGTGTCCCACAGGGCTCTATAATTGGCTCAATCCTGTTTAGCATGTACATCAGTGATTTGCATTCTACATGTGGAAAATGTGGCCTCTTAATGTATACGGATGATAGACATATCTATATTCATGGTAAAACTGCAGAAAAGGTTGCAATCAAGCTAACAGATGCTATGTTGAGGGTCACACCCTGGCTTAACCAATGCTGTCTACAGTTGAATGTGTCAAAACAGTTTGTATGTTCTTTTCCAAAAACCACATGAATGTAGAACCAGGTATTTTAATCTCAGGACAGAGGTTATTAGTTGTCACAGAATTCAAATATTTAACATTACAGACAGATTCACACATTAGCTTCAAAAAACACATGAAAAGAGTCAGTAATAAAATACAGTTTGTCAAACTTCAGGTTCATCAGAAACTCCCTTTCAACTGAGACAGAAAAGATATACTTCCGCTCAGTGGTTCTCACCACACCAGCAAAATGAAATGGTTACACAAGCCATGTCACTGGTGATTTTAAGAACATTGTTTCATTTCACAGACTGTGGAGTTAGGTAGCCATGGTGTTGGTACTGATACGTTGTGAAGCAAGACTACGACAATGCAGGTAGACAAAGATGGGATGGATGAAGGCCAGAAGGGTGAGCAGCGTCAGGGCGATGTTCACCTGCAGACAAAGGGAAGGAAGAAATGATGAAGATGAAGGTTTGTGTACTGATGTTAATAAAGGGGTGTGTGTGGGTGGTTGTAGTTCTTTGTAGTTGTTATCGATCATATGAGATCTACGCACATATAAAGGTTCTCCACCGAGGACGTCTTCCACAAGGATGAAGCAGGGATACTGCAGCAAAGAAAACAGTGCAGCCAGACCCTGGATCAGGCCGTACAACTTCCCAAAGTGATGTGATGGAAAACTACAAACACACACAGGCCAAACATTCAGTTAAATTTCATGATGTTATGTAAGCAGGTGCGTAGATATGTATGAATTGTGTGTGTTGCGCTCACGCCACACTGGAGAAGGCTGCATGGCCACTGGAGACAAAGGCACGGTTGATCACGTGTATGATGAAGGTGAAGTACTGAAGAGGCAGGATGGGGATGGAGGCACAAACTGAGAACAACACACACTGCAGAACCGTCAGGAAGAGAGAAAGTGCTGAAGCCCGGAGGTCCGCCTCATATTCAGTCTCTCCTGCAAACACACGTTTTTAGTTATAAATCAAAACCGGTTCCTCTAAAGTGAATGAATAATGACGTGTATACTGCACGTGGATTGAATAGATTTCACTGATTTGGGGTCAGTATTGTAGGGTGATGTCCTGTAGACAAGTAATTAATGTGCCATGTAAACTTAACATAAAAATTACTGTTATTGGCTTATATTATATTGGCATAAAAACATTACTTGGCTTTTTACATTTTTGTAAAGGTGAGAACTGCTGATTCAGTTTCAGTTAAGTATAATATAGTCAAATCATGAATTGTTAAATTTTAGTTTTCATAACTTTGTTAAATAAGATATCACTTAACGTAAGTGTATTAATCATTTGGTGATAAAAATAATACTTTTATTTACTAGTTTGTCGGCATGTCTTAAGTGATACAATGTGACATTTGAACTATTTAATAGTAAATTATTTGTTATGGAGTAGTATTATTCTGAATATTATAATTAGTTTAGCACCATAGGACAGATTTACATTGCAGTTACAATGCACTATTTAAGTACTTTTGTTCTGTTTTTTTAAAAGAAAAATGCAGCAAATTTCTGCTATTTCCTAATTGTTACAGTATACCAGAACCTCTGTTCCTCTGTTAATGGTTGATATTTAAGTGTTTTCAACAAACTTCTCTTTGACATTGTCAGGTGGTAAAAATGTGATAATACAGAAATATTACTGTGGAATACAGTGCAATTGTCAATGGCAATGTTGCAGCATTTTAACAATTTGTACCTAATTTGTCAAATATTATTTAGAAAAGAGCTTGTTTTCTGCACATTTCCTGCTTAAATGAATGTGAAAAACACATACAATTTCTAATTCATTAGCGATAATCCTAATAAAATGTTTTCATGTGATATTTAAAAATAAGTCATTATTTATATGACTACACTTACATTCACTCAAGGTGGATGAAACATTAAATATTTCTCATTCATTTGACATTTTCAGGGGTGAATATATTCTCACATTACGTAACAAGAACCATGCGTTGAATCAAATATGCCCACTATCTGTGCATCATAATTTGTTCATGAAGTTTTCTCAACTAGTAGCAACCTTTTAGTTAAGCGACCTTTTTTAAATGATCAACCTTTACCTTTGACTTTTGGCGACCAAAGTCTAATCAGCTGATCCTTGAGTGTCAGTGAACATTTGAGCTAAATTTCCAACATGACGATATAAAGTCGCAATGGCAGTTATTAGTTGAATTCTTATTTTCTTGTTGGTTATACAAAGAACCAGAGGCATGCTGGGAACCTGAGTGCATATTCAGGCGTAGAATGTGTTTGGGAGCATGATATCGTCATTAGCGTGTTACCTTCAGCACGAGGTTTGCCTTTGTATCTGTCCATGATGAGGCCGTTCCAGGGCGCACACAGCACCCCGCACAGCTGAGTTATAGCAAACACAGTGGTGTAGTGACTCACTGCAGGGACACACGAGCACAGATGAGAGTTTTAGATGAAAATATTAACGACAGTTTGGTTGTCTGTTTTGCAAAAACAAAAATATCTTTGTTTTGTCACATCTAAGTTAGCTTTTTTAGATTTTAAAGTAGTAATTGTTGTGTTTCTGCTGGAAGTCATGAACCGTCACGTGACCAGGAGACAGGAAGTGAGATTATATAAAGTCATGTGACCAATAGTCAGGAAGTGCAAGCATGTGAGACCAGTATACCTCTGGACTGTAAACCATTCTGAACTTTACAAATCCACTCTCAGTTGGTAATGTTTTTCTGAATATTGCTTCTTACGACATTTTCTGTTCAATACAACTGAATATTTAACTTAAAAGTACTCAAAAATCACTCCTCTTCCATTACAGTAGGTACAGTTTACATATCACCTCTGACCCCTCGGGCTCCCATAGGTTTGCCCTTTTTGTCCAAATATGGTCACGTCTGGCTCCAAAAAGCCAACATGGCGACGGCCAAATCACAAACTACTGGCTTCAAAATGTCACTTCAGAAACCAATGGTTGACGTCACAGTTCCTCTGTCCACTAATGTATACAGTCGGTGTGTGACACGCATGGATGTATAATAAGAACTATTATCAGTTTTTATAACATGGAGGTATTACATGTTTTGAATCATCTAAATGGACGGTGAATTAATCATTTTCCAGGTCCGCAATCCACTTCTAAATAATACATCCATGGCATGGAGAATTGTTTGGTAGTGGTTACTGAGCAAATCCAGCCACATCAGCACATCTTATGCCTTTGGTAGCATTGTGGATATGTATTGTTTTCAGTGTTTAGAATTGTAGATTATGTTTGCAGCACAATGTTTGCTTTGTGTAAGTCATTGTGAGACACTGTCCTGTCCTGGACAAAGTACAGCCTTGAGCTGTGCATTTTTAATACAAGTAGATTTTAACAGTGAGTTTTGTGTTAGTGTTCTTGCAGATTCATTTTTTTCCTGGATTTATGCATGATGTTAAATGGAAACACATCATGTTTAAACATCGGAAAATATTTTCTTAAGCTACAAAGCATAAATACAAGAATTCAGAGTAAAACGTCTCCGTTGTGATTAGCCACGATTGTAACAGCTTCACCTATTATATGGTGTATACCTTAATATGTTTCAGTAATTAAAATTTTTCATTTCTTCCTTCAGGATGCATGATTACTGTTCAAAATTAAGTTAAGTGGTAATTTTTTTTAGTGACAATGATAAACAAAATGTCATCTTTTTCCATATTTTATCTATGGTTTGATATGATGTATGTTAATACTGGGTTGATGTGTGTTTACCCAGTGAAGGCTCCCCTTCAGTCAGTCTCTGCAACATGGGGTTGAGGGTACCGATGTACAGGTATTGTCTGAGTTGCATCACCGACACCCAAAGCACGGCCCCAAAACAGAACCTCGACAGAAAACACTCACGGAAACTCTTCTCTGAGAGAGACCGGGAGACACGATGAGGATGAAAAGAACAAAAAATACAGGATACAGCATTTAATGTGAGTCACTCACTACTCCTATGATTAGTCTGCTATGTATTGCATAAGTACATGATGCATTAGAACGTCACACACCTTGGTTCACAGTGTTGTTGTTGTTGCTGTTCACTTCTGTCTGCCCTGAACGTGGAGTGTTTGATTTACCACAGGTTAACCTGCCGAAGGTCAAGGGTTATAACAGTGGAAGTTTTTTTCAGTTCAGTTCAATTCATAAATTCTAGGTGTACATTGCTCACTATGCACCTATAAATGTAAGTATATATTAAACATTTAGGTTAACACAAAGACAAGAAATGGTTAAAATCAAATCATCTAAAATGTTAAATAATTTTCAGAATATTAACAGATAAAGTTGTTTTCTTTTAACTAAGTGGCTGTGAGTCTGGTTGTGGACTCGTACCCGTATGTATAATGTTCAGGTAGTGGGTAAGGAATTAATTTTCTGGGCATCAGGAACAAAGTCCTGACCAGGTGAATGACGCTGCAGGCGGATAAAAAGAGGAAGGAGGCGAAGAGGGAGACGCCGGCTTCATGCAACAACTAGAGAAGACAAGACAGGATGGAGACCAGTACATGAGATGGAAATCTTTCATTTATGAAGGTGATGTTTGAATGTTTCTCACCTTGATTACGAGGAAGAGTGCAGAGGAAGAGCCATAAGCCCCACTGTAGAGAGTGATGACTGTGGAGCGACGTGCACTAAACAGGTTCCCCACCTTCAAGAGAAACATTTTAATTTGTCTTTGTCCCCATAAGATCATGAGCTGAAGGAGCTGGTGGTTCATGATCATGTCCCTTTCTTATTTTTAACTTTAGGTGATAGTTACCGAGCACACATGTAGGCAAGTGTGAATATTGGCCCAGAAATAAAAAATATAAAATGAGTATAAGAGAACAACAGTGTGATGTTTACTGTTTACTTCCACCAAGAAGGTTATGTGATCACTCCTGTTTGTCTTTCCACAGGTTTAAGCTACTGCACTGATTTTCATGAAACTTGGTGAAAAAGTAGGGAATGGGCCAAGGTTGAACCCCAAAATGTGAGAGCATATCCTCACTGCATTCATGTGTTATTGAACATTTTGAACAATAATCTAATTATCATAAAAAAATGTATTGGCTTGTAAAATCAAAACAGATTTACATATTGACTCCTCAACAATTTAAGATTAGCATGGGCCACAGATGATCCTGACTCATATTATACATTATCTGTCGAGTTATTTTGAAAACACGTTATTGAAAAATTGGAGAAATTGGTGGAAATTGTCACACAATTTGACATTTTTTTATACAGAAGGCCAATCGAAAAAAGATGCAAATTGAGAGATAAAAATGAAGAGTTTTTAATCTAGGCCAGACTGTTTTAGAGATAATTGTAAAAATGTAAAGTGGTTTGATGTATTGAGAGAGGACTTGAGTCAAGGACCTTATCTCTGCACTATTCAGGAAAACTTGAATTACAGGATGTACAGACACAAGCCCTAAGACTTATTTAATAGAGGACAGGATTCCTCAACTCATCTAACTCATCACTGGAATTAAACCTGGGACCTTCTGGTTTTGAGATCAACACCATAAACCCTGGACCAGTGGACACAGTGGGGGATCAGTCAACATCTACATAGAATCACTCTTAAGTTTGAATCATTACTAAATGTCTAAATTTGTCACACAAGTCAATAGAGGGCGCTCAAAGACCACAAATGAATACGACACTTCTCTTCAAGCGTCACTGATGGATACTCGACAAACAGCTGACACGTCACTATTATCAGTGTAGTCGACTGTTGGAGTGATATAGAATTACATAAAAAGTCAACCAGCTCAGAAAATGTTGTGCATGCAGTACTAATTACAGTCAGACTCTGAATGATCCTGCAGACCCACTGTTTGAAACGTGATACCTAGTGTTCAAACATTAGTAGCACTTGAGTCAAGACTGGAGATGAAAATTCAGCATTAAGATCAGAAGAAGTAAGACTGTGAACCTGGGATCTTTACCACTGAGCTGGAAGGTATGAAGCATTACATGTTTAGACACACAAATGTTATTAGGAATAATGCTAACAATTCCAATAGGGTCGCTGCAGCATTACTACTTGGACCCTACTGATGAAAATAATGTTTTTAAAATCGTTGTAACTCAAAAATGTATATCAGGCTGTCTGTAATGTTTTTTTCTTTACCAAAATTAAACTTTCAGGCAAAATATTTGATGGTTTTATCATATTTACAATCACTCTGTAACAAAATAATCACATCCAAAAACGAAAGGGACTGTTCTCCATTTCAGTGAATCACGTCTACCTGAACAAAAGTCACCCAACGCACCTGAACTTCATTGTTCATCAGTGTGGATGCTCATAATGGTATCATTATCATTACAGTTATATAGTAACAGTCAGTTTTCACCAGTAGCCCCAACTGACAAAAGGGAGGGAAAATATAGCTCGTAAATTGTGGTTTGTTTCCAGTTCAGTGATATTTTTGGAATGAAGGGAAGAGTGGACTGTTGGCCTTGGCAGAGGACTGTACTCGGTAAAAAAAAAAAAGCAGTATTTTTCTAATTTGTAATTGGAATAAACATCAACTGTCCAGTGATTCTGTATGAAAATAGCTTTTGGTCATCTCCTCACCTGCATGTTGGTGATCAGGAGCATCTTCCCACCCACTGCTATAAGAGTAAGAGCTGGGAAGAGCAAGGCGGCCAGGGCTGATGGGAAAAGATGCAAATGAGAACAATTAGTACTTGACAAAGTCATGCTGCAACATCCGAGCCGATATTTATATGAACAATACAGGCCTAAATGAAAACAAAACAGATTTTTACCTGGTGTTGAGAAGGCCACCATCAACATGCCTATGGTATAGAGAAATCTGAGAGGAGAAATTACAATATTGTCATAGATTCCACAAAATGATTATATGGGCAAACAAAAAGTAAAAGCTAAGAGTCTACAGTTCAGCCAGCGACTCCGAGGCTGCACTTCTCACATCTCAGTGTTACTGTGATGAACTAAAACATCAACATGCTGCTCACAATGACATTGAAATATGTTGTTTAACTAGTGTCATCACTCCTAGTTTAGTTTGCGGTTAGCACACAGCCGAGACTGAAGGGAAACGGAAATGGGAAGGGACTCATTTTATACATAAGTATTTGGTATTAAATGTTTTGTGGTATTTTGGAGTCAGAACATAGAAGATATTAAAGGTGAAAAAAACAAGGGCCGGAAACAACAGGACTGTGGATTGTGTCCATAACCAACTACATCAACTACAAACTCATAAATATAGCTACAAAAGCCAATAATAAGTCCAGGTAGTAATGATACTCTGTTGAACGTGCACTTATGTAGTTGCTGACATTAAGACCATGTGAAGTAAGGCGGAGGCAGGACCTTACACCTTACTGCTGAGCTATTTG
Organism: Coranthus polyacanthus; assembly: GCA_037367275.1. Lineage (NCBI taxonomy): Eukaryota > Metazoa > Chordata > Actinopteri > Kurtiformes > Apogonidae > Coranthus > Coranthus polyacanthus. The sequence continues at coordinate 1,253 of JAPQRN010000619.1, read as the reverse complement.
GGACTGCATGTTTTCTTGCATGTTTAGACACAAAAAATATTCAAAGCACATAACGTTTCACAAAGAAGATAAATAATGAGGTAACTTTTCATTTTAAGACTTTGATATGGTTAAATTACGAATGAACATTACAAATCTGGGTTGCATTTGAAAACATGCCATATCAACATTGCATTTCCATGTTTTTTGTGAAAAAGTTTGCAAAAACTGCTGGCTGATCGAATCAGTTTGCTCGATATTAGTTTTATTACTGTAGCATTAGACAAACATGTTATAATCACACCTTTAGACAGTACATATGCATGTATCTAACAAGGATCACCTACTTACTGCATCTTGTACATCTTGCTCCATAATAGAAAAGTTTTTCAACACTAATCAGTGTTTAAGGTAATTTCATTCCTTATGGGTTTTGTTCCTCTTCTGACTAACTTTATGTATGAACTGTAACTTTTCATTTATTATGATTTACATTACTGACTTCAAGTAAGTAAGGTGTTGTTAAACTCACATTCCACAGAGCCGAGCTACTGTAGTGCCAAATCGGTCCAGCACAAACCCAACGAAGAACGTCAGAAAATTTTGTGTAAAGGACGCAATGGTGAAAATGAGTGAAAACTGCTCATCCTGTTCACCACAATCTGTCAGAGACAGAAACATAAGACGACTTGTTGTAAATGACTATATACATACTATATAATTAAGTGACAGTGAATACATAAGCTCATTTTGTTTATAAGAAAATAATTTTGAAACACATTGTATATTTTGCTTTGAAATTAGTTTAATTAATTAATCAAGTATTAATTTCCATAAACGTCCAGAATTTTACAGAGAAGAAATGAAGAAAAGGTCCAACTGACCTAGGACCTGCGTTTCATTGACTCCTGTGATGTTGACTTCTGTGAGGTTGACTTCTGTGATGTTGAATTCTGTGACGTTGACACACAGCGAGCTTGAATATCCCTCTTTCTTGAGGATAAAAACAAGTGAAGCCCATCCAAACACAGCTCCTGTGAAGCACAGACACTCCACCAGACCAGTGGCAAACGTGAGCCAGCGACGCACCGGCAAACATCTCTCAAAACACGTCATGGTCCCTCAAACAGACAGACCATTCGCAGTTAATGTTCACAGAGATGGCTTCTGTCACTTCACCTGCAAAGAGGAGGTTCGAATGAAAAATGCTGTGACTTTATCAGACAGAAAACAACTGAATGCTGACATGAACGTATCCTGCACCTCATTTTCAT
>JAPQRN010000618.1:0-16304 GCA_037367275.1 Coranthus polyacanthus | reverse complement strand
TGTGTGTGTGTGTGTGTCTAAACCGGTGGATTACCAGGTTTATCTCAGACTCTAATCCATTCACTGAGGCTGTGATGACTGTCTGGTGATGAAGCTCAGCTTCTGGTCTGAACTGGATCTGGACTCAGGACTGAACCGTGTTATTGTTACAGATTAAAACTGTAACAGAGACTAAACCCAGTGTGATGAGACCCGACGAGGCTGGAGAAACGCCGTGAAGATCGACATTAAGGCCATAAAACAATGACATTGATGAAGATCATCATCATCACAAACAGGTTTCTTTTGTCTTTAAGGTTTCATTTCTTTGAATTTTCAGCTAAAATATTTACAAAATGTTTCATTGTTTAAAATCAATAATAAATTGTCTTGTTGCTTCTTAAAAAACTCTGAATCTGTTCAAACTTATTTTCTTTTCCTATGTATTTACAGTATGTGTTTGAATAGTTTTCTCTTCATCACTTTTATGTGAATTAAAGGAGTCATACGTGTAACCTACAGATATACGAGATCAGTTTATTATACAGACTGCGTTTCCATTTGCACTGGTGTCCAGATTTGGTGACGGTTTAATTAAACGTTTCTAAAGCCTCGTCTCCTTTTCACTCGTCTTTACGAGACACTGACCTGCTGTGATGAGAAGCGAACACTGAGAGTCCATGATCCGTTCACACAGAGACTCTGCGGAGAAACCTGCAAACTGACAAGACGACGTGCAGTTACCATCCACTGTCAACGTGAATCAACGATTACAGGTGGTTTAGTAAAGTGTAGCTGCGAACAGAACGACAAGCTCAACAGTGTGTCGGCGACGTGGACGACTCTGGTCTGTGTAGATTTAAAGGCCTCTAATAAAACCTTTCTAACTCACCACTATGGAGTGAACGGCGCCGATGCGAACGCAGGCCAACATGGCGACGACCAGCTCCACCACCATCGGCATGTAGATGGACACGCGGTCGCCTTTCTTCACTCCTGCAGACACAAGCAGAGACAGAGCTGGACGTTTGGTTCAACGTGACACCAAGAGTCAGATGTTCCAGGTCTTTACGTCTCTGGGCTCCAGGAGGAACCAGGCCTTCATGTGAACCAGGTCTGTCTCAGAGTCAGGACTTCATTTCCTCATATGTAGCGTGAAAATCCTTCCCCGTTTGCAGTGTTAAAAGTACTGTATTATGCTTTTAATACAAGCTCAACACGTCCTTAACCGTCTCAAATTAAAAGCCCTGTAGTGTTTCATTTATTAACAGGGCTTTTATTGTGTAAACATTTACTTCCTGTGGTGCTTGTAAGTTTCTACAAATAACAGTTTGACTGAAACATTCAGACACACACACCTGAGATCAGATAACACCACGATGATCTACAACAACACTGTGTTATATTGTTGAATGTGTTAAATTAAACGTGTAGAAACCAGACGTTGAGGACGGGCTTTTATTTGTTCATGTCGACCCCGGCTTTTAATGGACTCCTGGTTTTTCTTTGAGGAAACGCAGTGAGTCCGGTTTGAGTCCGGTTTGAGTCCGGTTTGAGTCCGGTTTGAGTCCGGTTTGAGTCCGGTTTGAGTCCGGTAACGTACCCTGAGACTTGAGGACGTTGGAGAACTGACAAACCCTCTGCAGCAGCTCTCTGTAGGTCACCGTCAGCTCGTCTCCAGGCTCGTTACCTTCCCTGAAACAAACACATCACGTTGATGGAAGACATAACATCCTGTAAAGATATAACGGCAAAAGGTTGTGATTTAATTCAATTTTTTAAAAAATGTCAACGCTGAGTCTCATTTTAGATTCAAGCTCAGCAACAGTGAAGGTATCAGCACCTTGAACTTAATTTGGAAAATTAATTCACACGTCACATCGCTGTATTTTACTGTGATGTCATTTGTGTTTCTTTAACTGAAAATCAGCTGAAAGACGTCGTCAGGTTTTGTCCGACTTTATAACAAACACCTGAAGCTCTGTCTTTAACATGACTCAAAACCCGTGTTTTCATTTTCATCCCCGTTTTGTGCCTGTATGTTGTCGTAAACACGAAATGAAATCTTTCCTCAAATGACATTAAAGTGAATCTGGGATCAGGTGTTCGAAGGGTTAATCTGATCGGCAGCTCAGTATTGTGTTGAAAGAGCAGTTACAAACCAACAAACTCAAGAACTGGTACAATTTCAGCTCAGTTGTGAAACTGGACTCCTCTGAGTTTCCCCCGTTTTCACAACACAGTATCATCTTTTTTCACAACACCGCATCATCTCGGCCGTTTGAGGAACCGTCTCTTACAAAAGCATCGCTGAAGGTCAAGCCGAGCGTTTGCTCCGTTTGTCCGTTTTACATTAATGAAGCTGAGAGCAGACAGAGGATGAGTTGTGACACTTCTGCCTCCACACATTATTAAACACAGCCTCGTTCTTCAGCCACGACGCCACGCCTGTCGCTCAGCATCGAAGTCTGAAAAACACGTCTGACAAACTCACTATCTGAGGAAACACAGGACTTTAAGCTTTCCAATGCACTACTGTTATTCATCATGCAGTATTTCCACAGCATGTACTAGTACTTTTACTGTAGTAAACGGTTTGATTTCTTGAAACGTAGATTCATAAACACAGGCTGAAACTTGTCTTAATGCTGTGATAATGTTTCCAAAGTGTGAGAGACACATGAATGTACAGATTACATAAGAGTGAAACAACCGCAACAGAAAAAACTAAAAGAAACCGTTCACTATTCACTGAAGTGTTGTTTTAATAACCCAGGAAACACACACTGCAGTGACATCGTTCCTCTGTTAGTTTTAGATTTTGTCTATTTCTTGTATTTCTTCTAACATTTCCTCCAGTGCATGTGTGTGTTTTTTCGTTATTGCTCAACCTCTTGGCTCATGGTTCTGCAGAACAAACACACATCAGCAGCGCACAACAACACAGGACTTACAGTGAAATACTAAAATATGATTGCACAATGTGAGTGTTTCTGCAGCGTTCAGGGCAGACGTGAACGGTGACGAGACAACAACCTGACGACAACGCTGCCTCCTCACTGTGTGTTGAGTTACACTGGAGGTTCTCAATAGTACACATTGTAGGTGTGTGTTTTCCGGTACAGTGTGTGTGTGTTGTAGGTGGGAGCTGCGTAGCTGGAAGGTCTCCGTGACCCGCCGAGGCCCAGTGGCTGATGGGAGTTACCTTCATGGTCTGATAAAGCTCTGACCTCTTAATCATTTCCAAAGTGATATTCGAGCTGCAGTGAGTGTGTGTTCACGATGCGGCGTCGTTTACAGTCTGCGTAATGACATGAAACGATCTGAAACATCATCCCATGAGGACTTTCAGCAGCTTCAATTTACATGGTGATAACAGTTCAGAATTATGTGAAATTATATATATTTTCATAGAAAAATCTAATATTTACTGAGTAGGAACACAAATATGTGCTTAAATCTTCCACAAACTCGGTGGAAACGACACATCTTCTAAAACCGAGTGAACTCTTCAGAATCTACTCGTCACTTCTCACTTCTCCAAATACAAACCCTTTTATTTATTAGTGGTTGTCAAACAACAACAACGCAAAAGCAAACTGTGCAGCACGTAGTCGGTTTCACCCACGTTCTCTGATAAACCAGAAGAGAATAAACCGTGAGTGAACCGGGATCAAACGTGTGTCGACTTATCTTCACGTCTAACGTCAGCCTCACGTGTAATTTCCTGTTTGCTGATCAGCTGATTAAAATGTTTTCTGTCCACGCCCACAACGTCTGCAAAGTCATTTCACAGTGTGACTTTGAACCGACACATGCACAGAAAAATACCATCCAACCTAAAATAACGGACGTCACAGAGAGAAAGGAGTAAAATACTGCATTAGACACAAAACTGGGCCTCGACGTTCTTCACTTTAGTTTAAAGAGAAAAGGTGGAAAAATCTGACATTGATGAAAATTGAATGGACTAAAGGTCTTATGTTTGACGTATTTTATAAAATCAGAGGAAAGTTGACATAAATAAATGCATTTATTTCCATATTTTATCTGGTTTTAATCTACAAACAAGACAAAGCTGCCGATTCAGAGACTTTGACTTTTCTGTTTCTATTAAAACTGTTGCACCTGCTGCTGCAACATGTTCTTAACAAAGGTCAAACGTTCCTTTGCCAAGTTCTCATATCTGGAAATATTAAGAGCCATAACGGCATCCACACAAACAGATCTCAGAATACACACCTATAAATACACAACAGTGAAGCCTGTTTTCAACACTGACTCCGTTTGTCTGAGACTCACAAACACCGGAGCGTCTCTGGATATTTGGACATTTATATGTATTTTATTCATTCTGTTCTTCGTTTCCTCATGAACGACGTAGTCACCACTGCTCCGTTCAATCACTCGTTGCCACCTTCACCATCGTCTCATCCTCAGAAAACCCTGCTTTAAAATCCCCGTGCGGTCGGACGGCGTTCCTCTCCACCGCCTCATCTTTCACATCCAAACACGTCAGCGACCGGAGGCCAGCGATAGAACACGAGAGAAGAGAGAAAAGGAGTCAGAGACGGAATGAAAGGAAGGAGAGTGAAAAGGAGACGGAGTGAAAAGCCTTTGAGGACAAACAGCGACGAGTGCATGAGGACAGGAAAGTAAAAGAGGACAATAGAAGAAGAGAGGCCGCAGTAAAAGTCCAGGAAAACAAAGGAGAGAGGAGGAGCAGCTCCATTCATACGATCCGGCCTTCACTCCTATTATTGTGTTTAGAGCAGTGTATGGAAACACAAAGAGACAAAACACACACAAACACAGACACATGTGTGCGAACGCTGTCCTCGTTCACCCTCAGAGTTTTACAAACCATCAGTATCAGCTCAGGGCTTATGGGTAATATTAGGGTCTCAAGTGGAAATACTGAGTCTGGGGGAAAATAAAGCTGAATCAAAGTATTAAATCTAATAGTAAGGTTCAGTCCACGTGAAATCACCAGAGTCGTCGTGGCTGATTATCTCTGCTTTACTTCATACTTTCATTAAATACTGTCATTGGTCGTAGAAAACACCAGACACAACGTCAGACTTATATCTTCACTAGTTTTTCAGATGTTGGTCTTTGAAAATGGGTCGAGACACTGATTTTACTGTAAAAACGAGTGGTTCAGAAAAAGATGCCCAGGGTCCGTGTGAATCCGAGTCCAGAACCACGGTTTCAGACTCACCAGTAAAAGGCCACCTTGTTCCCCAGGTTCCTCTCGTGGACGTTGCGGTCCAGCAGGTTGTAGCAGATGTTCGTAGACGCTCCCTCCATACATTTGATGAAGATTTCTCCCTTCGTCACATCGAAGTTGTAGCTGAGGAACTCGCCTGTGTGTTTGGTTTTCCAGAAGAAGTCTTTAGCAACGTCGGCCCAGAACTCTGCAGGACCAGAAAGACAACATGGAGACAACATGTAGAAGAGCAGAGAACACAGGTTATGAATGCTGGTTTTAGAAGATTCACACCAACAGGACAGACCTGATGCAGTTACAGACGTGTAACAAATCACAACAATGGACCTTTTAACCTTTAAAACCCTGGTGTCGTTACCATCATATACATTTTACAGAGTCAAATAAACCACTTACAAAACATTTCAATGTTTTCATCTTGTTGAAAAAGAACTCACACTTCACTCATTTAGAGTTTATATAAAGTAAATCACAAAATCAGAGACTAGAGATGTGTTTCCAACTTGTTACTTCGAAGAAGAAGAAGAAGAAGAAGAAGATCTTGTTTAAGAAACGACGAAGATGACGTGGAAACAAAACATTGATATTTATGTTTTCAATCCAACATGGTTCATTATCATCTCTTTGTTCAAACTGAAACTTAAATTAGGTCAGATCTGCCGTTGATCTTCAACTCCATGAGCAGAGACGTCGACCGGAGTCATAAACGTCACTGAACTCCAGTCCAGAGTCTCGGAGACTCCGTCACCGGAATCAGCTCCTTCTTGCAGGAAAAACCTGTTGGACCAGTGTCTTATTACACGACGAAGGACTTTGTACAGAGTCTACACTTCACCAGGAAATAACCTGAGCCCAACCTTTTAACAATACATGTACAGATGAATACAAGACTGTTATCACGGTAAAAACGTTCACCTCAACATCAATCATTAACTCAATAAATTATTATTTCTTTCAAGTTCAGAGGCTGATTTTTAGTCCTGAGTTAAAGATGAACAAACCAGACATTATTAGAGGTTTTAACTTATTTGTAAAAGATAAAACCAGATGAAAACACATCTGTAGAGCTTATTAATGTTGTTAAAGTCAACTGACGCTGATCATTTTCTTCATCTCAAAATGAAATATATGCCTGAAATTAATGGACACAAAATATGACATCAAAAATACTAAATAACTGTTGAATTTAGACTCTGGCGATGCCACAGTTAAGGTTTGGTTTATGCCACAAAATAACTCAAAGGATGATGGTTAAAGAAAAAATAATGAAGATACATGATGGACAAAAACAGCAGGTTGGAGATTAGACACATCCACTAGTGGAACCGATGCCGACGGTGAAGTGTTCTACAAAAGTATCTGTAGTCTGTAAAATACGTCAAACTAAACACAAACTCAACAACTTATACATTCATTAAAAAACACAAACTACACAACGATAAAAGCAGCAGATTGAGTTTGAGATCCACCCACACATCCCTCAGATCATCACAGCTGTAAAAACTACCAGAGTAAATGCATTAAAACAGAACTTATTCACCTGCGCACGTTGTTACAGCCACGTAAAAGACTTCAAACATAATTCAGATCCACGTCTCACGTCCTCATCCTGGTTTTAAGTCTGTTCAATAAAACCTCGGGTGTGAACAAATGTTTAACGTCCAACATTTAAACTGAGTCTCAGTGAAGAACCAATGAAGAGCTGCAGCTCTTTTCAACCCTGGAAAAAAACCTAAGTCACACGTCAACATGTTCTGAACAACGTTCACTCAAAATGAACAAAACCAACAAAACACACATCGTGGACGACAGGTGTGTGTTCGCCTTCGTTTAGGAATAATTTAACGTCTGGTTTCTTCAACTTTCACTCAGTCTTTAAACTTAAAGACATAATGATTTGACGTTGATTTGAACTGATTCTCATCATGTGAACATTTTCACTCAGACCAAGTGGTTTTAATTCATCCGTCACTGAATCAGAAGACGTTTCCAACGAACCTCGGGAACATTTAATGTGCAGGGATTTGTTCAAAGGTCAAAGTTCATGCAGGATTTTAGGACGATAACGTCAGATTATGACACGAGGAAACACATGAGATATTCTATCATTGTGTCAGTTACAGCCATCGATGCATCGTCCACTTGAATAAACTGTCACAGAGGACGAAAGAAACCAGAAAATATTCACATTTAAGAAGCTGAAATCAGAGAATTTTCACTTTTGTTTCTTTAAAAAAAATGACTCAAGCGATTTATCAACTATAAAAATAGTTGGAATCATCAGAGCTCTGCCTGTAATTAATAAATCTATGTATCACTCATCAACAATGTGTTCAATGAAGATACAACAAGCCTCCCAGCAGCTGTTTACAGTCACTTTTAAACACACAAAAGTCAAAATGTTCTGACTGCAGCTTCTTCTCTGATGTTTTTCCTCCTCTGTGACACCATATTCAACAGCTTTTATTAGTGGATCAGACCAGACGCATCAGGACCACGTTTGATCCACATTTTTCACAGTTTTCTCATATTTTATAAACCAAACAACTAAGCGACCATGAAATAATCCTCGTTTTTCAGCCTTCATCTAAAGTAGCAGGTGTCCATTGCGCCGATACATTTCTAATCCTCTTTTCTTGGCTGAAGAAGACACTTTAACACGTGAAGTGTGGACTTACCATCGGGGTTTTCTATGGACTTCATGTAGAGCTCTTTGTATTTCTCAAAGCTGGGGATGTGAGCCTCTTTTCTCAGGTCTTCAGACCCGTGGTACACGTCCTCTTTGGGCGCCTTGTCGGGAATCATGGCTTCAGTCAACGGGACAAAACCAGACCTGAGGCGTTAAGATAGAGATATGAACAGGGCGATGCTTCCTCAGATGATCGATAGGAGCTCTGCAGGAGGGCGACGAGAAGCTGCACGAACCCGAAACCAGCAGCACAATGAATCAGTGCAGCTACGGCCGGGCTAAGCTAGCAGGACTGCAGACTTCCTTGTTTGTTTAGGTCGCTTCTCTGTGCTTTTCTGTTCAAAGGATCCGTGCAGACTCTGCGTTGTGACTCGGACCGTGCAGCCGTGTCGGTGCGGAGCAGACCGGTCGGGTTCCGAGCTGCTCTGATCAAATCTGTCCGCTCCGTGTGTTTGGTCCTGCAGGAGGCTAAGCTAACAGGCTAACGCTAGCTAGACCCGGACAGAGGAGGAAACCGAGGGGACACGCGCCAGCGTTTTACACTTGAATTAGTATTTACTGTTGTATTAAAGTGTGTGTTCCGGTCGGCGGAGTGTCCTTCATGCTGGTCCGGACCCTGGAGGTGACCTGTTTGTGACACTTCGCTGCTTCTCCTTCAGTCTTTTTCTAATGACAAGGAGCGTGAAGAGCGTGTGGCGCTGAACTCTGTTTGGCCCGCAGCAGCAGCCAATCACAACCCACGGCGCGTTCACGGTCTCCAAGTGAGCTCAGACTTCACAGCACAACTGACGATAACAGAGGCTCGTGTTGCGTTGAGGTGCTTACGGTGTCGTGAGTGTTTACGGCTGCAAATGTGTCGTTACGGCGGAGCTTTGGCTGGATTTCCACAGTACGGGTCGTTCAAGAGTTGAATAAACCGATAACTATCGTGATATGTTTTTATATCGGGGATTCAGTTAAATTAATCCGAATCTGAATTCATCACGATATACTTTTTGTTTTGTCTTTAGGGTTTATTTTGTTTACATTCTTATTTAAAACAGTTCCAGATGTTTCAGTGTTTTGTTGTTTTACCCAAACCATTCTATTACCATCTTCTATATCGTTTTTGTCTTGTTGTAGAAGATTGTGCTCATTTTCTTTATCAACATATATGTTAGTATACGTTGGTGATGACAACACCCCGTTCTCCTTCTGCAGGTTTAATATCACACATTGAACCTTTAAAGTGATCATAATCTGCACATTCATCCATCTCAACCACTAATAACTGTCAACTTTTACTCATCAGCCTTTAAACTGGAAATAAATGATGACGATTTGACATTTATCCTGATAATCATTGATATCAACTGATAAGAACATTTTTATCATGATAATATTTGTTTAAAATGACTGAAACAATTAATCAATTATCAATACTTACTTACTTCTTACTAATGAATAACGATAAAATACATACTTTATTACTGTGGTTGTATCAATAAATACTTTTATTGAAAATAATCTACGGTCAGATTCATAAACGTTTGTAAAATCATTAACTGTTGACCTGGAGAATCTGCATCTTCTACCCGTTACACAACACTGCCCCCTGTGGAGGAGAACATGAATTACACCTCAGGATAAACAGGAGGTATATTTCAGTTCAATCTGCTGTGTGTGATGATGACAAACAGCAGGTGGCGCTAAAGTACAAACCAAACTAACAACATGAAGCAGAATAAAAACTAAAGAGCTGGAGATGTTACTTCACTTACTTTAACCCTGTTCTGAGTCGAACATGAATGTGTAAAGTGTCCCAGAGGCTGATGAGGGTCTGGATGTCCAGGATGTGACACCGGAGACGTTCAGGGACATCAGGACAGAATCTCACACACCTCTCAACCACACGAGGCTCTGAAAGGGTTAGTTTGGGGTTTTGTTCTGCTTTATCTTTTAAAAACTTTACGTGTGTATTACATTTAGAGTATTTCCTCCTCTTCCTTGTCGTCCTGAAGTCTCTTCAAACCAACCGGACTCACAGACAATAACAGGATTTACTGTATTTCTGTTTGACTTTGGTGTTTTAACACTTTAGTTCAGATCCAAACTGACAAACGAACCACTCGAGGCAGCGGTAAAAGACAGTTTTTCAAATGAATCTGTTGGTTCTGAACAGGTTCTTGTCAGACTGAAGGACACGTGTCCTGAACTCCTCTGATTAATATGGAGTGTTTATGTAAATGTCACGTAGTCTAATCCCAAATGGTCGACTCTACGTCAGCATCAAGGTGAGGAGGATCAAAATCAATCATCATCAGATCATCAGAATTTCTTCTGACTTCACTTGAGTCTTGAAGGTTAAGTCTTGAGACTTTGACTTCCTCCGGCCTCTCAATGCCTGGTCTGTTCTTCTGTAGCTTTAGGTTCATGCATGAGGAAGAGCAGGGAGGTCAGAGGCATCAGCAAATATAACGTATATAACATATAACATATATGAAGTGAATCACTGAATCATGAAACATATGAACACACGCCTCAGATTTAACGTGACCAATTTATTTTCCATGTTGTAAAAATGATTTCAGTTTAATCCAAACATATAAAAATACATTTGAATGTACAAAATGGTCGGTGTCAGCTCACATGTAGCCCCACGCGCCACATGGATGCTGGACCGGTTGGGGGTTGATGACTTTTAGAATCTGGATTCGATTAGGATCCCAAACACAATCCTCCTCCAGGCCGCTCCTCACCATCCCGCAGCCCGGAGGAACCCAGGCCGTGTCGTAGTTGTGATAATGCCAGGTTTTCTGAAGTGGGTGGTTCTGATAATTGATGGCGATGACTCTTCCCACTTTGACTATGACCTTGATGACGACTCGGTCGCTCTCGGCGTGATCGAGGGGATACCGGCTCGCCTTCTTCAGGTCTCTGCTGAGGTAGACCCCGGGGCCGAGCATCCCGTCCTCAGACTGCCGAAAGCCGTATCTCAGGATGGACTGAGCGTTCCTCCTGGTGGTGCCGTGGTACATGACGTAGCGTTTACCATTAGCTGGAGCCGAGACGCCGAGGCGAGTCACGCCGTAGGGCACGTCGAAGTCATCTTCAGCCCACTGGTACTGCATGCTGAGGTGTGGATCTGGATCTCTGCAGGACAGAGCTTTGTTAGTGCAGTGACTCCAGAAGGACGTGGCAACTTAAAGACTATCTTTACAACAAAGTAGAATGAATACCCAGTGTTTGGACACCTCCATGACCAACTGGTGCTAATCAGTGTTTATTCATCTAATGAGGTTTCCTCAGCTCCACTACATGGAAACACAGTAACATTACTCCTACTGATGAGAGACTAAAACATGACGTCAATCCAGAATACGTCCATGTATCATCACGTAGCGACGCGGGATGTCTTTAAATGTGCCTCAGTCTAAACTGGGTTTTAATGACAATAGTGGTGCAGATGAATACGATGAATCAGGTTGTAGATACACGGACGTCAAGTCACTGCTGCTGTTCATCTATACATAAGATTTGTTGACAGTAACTTGTCCAGATGAAATGTAAAGCACTATTTATCCACTGTGAAAACCCGAGGGCTGTGTTTGAAACGTCTCTACGATGCTACGTAGTCTGTGACAAACCGAAACTCTGCCAACATCATAAACCACGTCCTCCAATAATGTGGTACAGTCATCATCTTCTTCTGTCGAACGGTTTGTCAGAATGAGAGAAGTTCACTGTTCATATGCATTAAACATGGATCTACAACTGTAGAAGACAAGGCAACAATGAAAGGAAACACCAGTAGGAATCACTGCAAAATGAGGTTTTTGTTGTAGTTTGATCAGATATCGTAGAGAACAAGACATAGAAAACACTTCAATACTCAGATATTCATGAGTTTTAAGAGTTAATTTGTTGCTGTTTTTCCATCAGTGAGAAAAGAAGCCAAGGTTCAAAGGTCTCTGGTTTTATCTCAAACTGTTTCACATGAGCAGCCGAGTGCAGCGACACACATCTCCACTTTTAAAAAGAAATCTGACAGAATTACCCTTTTTTTCCAGCAGCTTCTGATTCAAAGTTCAAAATGGAGCCTGAACACTTCAGAGTCGTGCATGTCCGGACGGTTCAAACATTAAACACTAAATGATATCATTTCCTCACACACAGTTACATAAAACCCAGGTTTTAAAGCTGGTTGTGTCTAGAACTGAAAACCTCCCTCCTTTCTAGCCTTTATGAAAATGTCAACTACAAGTCTCAGGATTTAAAGTTTAAGACTTTAACTCCTGAAATAAATCGGTCTGGAGCTTTACTCTCAGCTCAGCGTTAGTTTTACAGACAGATGGTGTCGACACCTCATTAAAAACTCACTTTTTAAGATGAAAATGAAGTTCACGTACCTCTCGGTGTCTTCAGGAAACAGATGAATGTCTACAAATCCAGATGTTGCAGCTTTTATAACGATGGCCAGGTTCCAGGAGGAAACCCCTTATATGTCCATCCTTCTTTCACTTTCGTTTCACTTTAAAACTTTTCTGTACATGATGAGATGAGTCCACGTCCAAGACAAACGTGAAGTTAGGATCCACACGAGGTCCCCGGCGTCGCCCGTTGATGTTTCTAGGATCACATTTAAGTCAGAAACATTACTACGTTTCTCGTCCACATTCACACAGAATCAGACAAAAAAAATCCCTCATTTGTTCCAGATGTAACTTCATCAGAATAAGGTCAATGAAAAACAGTTCACGTCACTGGGATTTTCTTCAAGTTCTTAAAAACTGTAACAGTATATAAATAATGAGTAAAATGATATCATCAGCATGAAGCTCCAGGAAGTCATTAAACGGAGAGTAATGTTCTCCAGACAGAGGCCTCCTGGACATGGACGCCCACTTCCTCTCAGTTCATTGTTCTGGTTTTCCTGAAGGTCTTTCTCTGTGACTCGGTAGCGTTTCAAAACCAGTAATAAAATAATAATGAAACACAATAAAAGACCTTGAGCAGATTATTATTAACACTGAAGGACAATAGTTTCTTTAAAAACGACGTAGCGTCATGAGGTTAGAGGTTACTTACCTTACAATCTGTGACAGTTTGTATTTTATCTCCGTTGATAAAAGTCGGGTTTGGACGATTCGCTCATTTTTGGGCATTTCTTTCTTGTGTTTGGTTTTTTACTTCTTCAGTTTCAGTTCAGTTTGAGTGAGATTTTAAAGCAGATCATTTGTTTGGTTATTAGAACAGAGACAGTGACGTGGTTTTACTTTTCATGTGGACGGTGTCTGGATTGAAATGAATTTAACAAACCTTTATCCACAAACTGTGTGTTTGTTTAAGAGAAGGAGGCGTGTGCATTAATAAAAGAAAAACACGCCTGATTGTAGATGTTTCCTCTTATTTATACATCTGACTGAGAAGTGTTCGTGGTAAGAAGATGATCTAACTGAGCATGTGCAGAATGTCGTGGGATTTGTGGCGTCACAGCTGTCCCCGGTCTCCCCTACTGATATTGGTCTGAGACTCCAGGTTTTCCGTCCTCCAGGTCTGACGTCCTCCAGGTTTTCCGTCCTCCAGGTTTTCTGTCCTCCAGGTCTTATGTCCTCCAGGTCTTACGTCCTCCAGGTGTTCCGTCCTCCAGGTCTGACGTCCTCCAGGTTTTCCGTCCTCCAGGTCTTATGTCCTCCAGGTCTTACGTCCTCCAGGTTTTCCATCCTCCAGGTCTTATGTCCTCCAGGTTTTCCGTCCTCCAGGTCTTATGTCCTCCAGGTCTTACGTCCTCCAGGTTTTCCGTCCTCCAGGTCTTACATCCTCCAAGTCTTACGTCCTCCAGGTCTTACGTCCTCCAGGTTTTCCGTCCTCCAGGTCTTATGTCCTCCAGGTTTTCCGTCCTCCAGGTCTTACATCCTCCAGGTGTTCCGTCCTCCAGGTTTTCTGTCCTCCAGGTCTTATGTCCTCCAGGTCTTACGTCCTCCAGGTTTTCCATCCTCCAGGTCTTACATCCTCCAGGTTTTCCGTCCTCTAGGTCTTATGTCCTCCAGGTCTTATGTCCTCCAGGTTTTCCGTCCTCCAGGTGTTCCGTCCTCCAGGTTTTCTGTCCTCCAGGTCTTATGTCCTCCAGGTTTTCCGTCCTCTAGGTTTTACGTCCTCCAGGTCTTACATCCTCCAGGTTTTCCGTACTCCAGGTTTTTCCATCCTCCAGGTCTTACGTCCTCCAGGTCTTATGTCCTCCAGGTTTTCCGTCCTCCAGGTCTTACGTCCTCCAGGTCTTATGTCCTCCAGGTTTTCCGTCCTCCAGGTCTTATGTCCTCCAGGTCTTACGTCCTCCAGGTCTTATGTCCTCCAGGTCTTACATCCTCCAGGTCTTATGTCCTCCAGGTCTTACGTCCTCCAGGTGTTCCGTCCTCCCAAACGAAAGTAAAAACACTTGAATCACAGCAGATTGAACTGAAGCTTCAAACTGTATTAATTCAACATGAATTCCTCTGAAACATCAATGAAACATAGATGACTGAATGTCGTCTATGAACACACACTGAACCCTCACATTGACTTTTGACAGCAGTGAAAACGATGACAGGACGCTGCCCCCGCGTGGAGAAGAACATGAACTACACCTCAGGATGAATTCATGTGCTGTTCAACCTGTGTGTGATGAATCTAGGACTCAAAACGATTAATACAGGAAATAATTCAATCAAACAGGAGAGTGAATACAAGACCCTGGGATCAGAGTCGACCCAGAGAAGATGAAACACTAACGTTTTCTCCTCCGTCCTCTCACTCCCTCCACTTCCTGACCTTCAGGCTCTTTATCTTATCTTCAACAAACCAACTGGTTTCACTCAGAACACCTTCTTCTATGTGTGAAATAATCAGGTCACATTATGAACTAGTTAAACTACTTATATTATTCAAACTGTGATTATATGATAAATTACTTTGACAGATGATGGTGAAGTTTGTTCTGACAAACAGCAGGGGGCGATAAAGTACAAACCAAAGGAACACCATGAAACTGAATCAAAGTAAAGAGCTGGAGGTTTATGATCAAAATATATTTAAAGATGACGTGTATGAAAACAGCAGAATAAAAACACGTATGATACTGCTGTTTTGTTAAACGTTTCTTGACAATAACCTTTGTGCTTCTTGTAAAGGTCTTCACACTGAGCTGTGTTCGTCTCATCCACTTCTTCAGCTTCAGCGTCTGTTTCACTAAAGGGACATTCTGTGGAGAAATAAAAGGAAACCCTCCAGCTCCGTCTGATGTCACGCCTCTGGACTGCCAGGGGTCAAAGGTCAACCCCGGGCTGGGACTGAAGCGTCCTTTGTTCCCGTCATCGCGTCGGTCTGATCGACTGCAGCAGGACGACGACGGTCACACAGGACGGACACTCAGGAGTAATGAAGCGTCTGAGCTCAAACCAGACGATCCCAGTGTTGAAGTGACTCCTTTTACACTGGACTTGTTTTTAAATGTTTCTCTGGGTTTTCTCTGCTGTTATAAAAACCACAACCAACCAAGACACAAAGTTCAGCATCAAAACTAAAACGACTTTCCTCAGATCGAACTGGACACTGGAGCCCTGATGAGTTCAACACTGTCTTACATTATTATCACCGCTGCCTAAAGTGGACTGAACGGGACCTGGACCTGGACCTGGACCGGGACCGGGACCAAGACCAAGACCAAGACCAGGACCAGGACCAGGACCAGGACCAGGACCAAGACCAAGACCAAGACCAAGACCAAGACCAGGACCAGGACCAGGACCAAGACCAAGACCAAGACCAAGACCTGGACCAGGACCAGGACCAAGACCTGGACCAGGACCGGGACCTGAACGTACTATGAAGAGTGTGAAGGAAACAAAGCGCTGTGTGGTTTTATGTGTAAAACTTTGTATTTGATTGATTGGTCTGAGATGAAACGTGAACGTACGTATTTCACTGGTTCATGAATCCTCCTATTATTAAATGACGTAAAAACAAGATGAAATCATGTAAAAGATGTAAAAGAGAAACACACACGTGTCTGGTTTCTTTATGGTAAGAACATTTAAAAGCAGAATAATGATAAAATGTTTGTTCAACATCACAAAACAACAATAAAATGAATAAACAATGTAAACAAAATAAAGACAAAAAAACATGATAATCAGATTTATTACTGTTTTTATTGTGTGAAGCAGTTGTAGCGACATAAATAAAGTCTGATTTATTCAAGAAAGAGGCCGACAGTGACGTGGAAATACTGTTTTATTGTCTGTATGAAAATGGAGTTTTCTAGAGTTGAACAAACAGGAGACGAAGGAGAAGAAGGAGAAGGAGAAGAAGAAGAAGGAGAAGGAGAAGGAGGAGGAGAAGGAGAAGGAGAAGGAGGAGAAGGAGAAGGAGAAGGAGAAGGAGAAGGAG
>JAPQRN010000617.1:0-16309 GCA_037367275.1 Coranthus polyacanthus | reverse complement strand
TCCTCCTCCGTTCGTCCTCCTCCTCCTCCCTCCTTCCTCCTCCTCCCTCCCTCCCTCCTTCCTCCTCCTCCCTCCCTCCCTCCTTCCTCCTCCTCCCCCTCCTCCTCCCTGGTGCTATAGGAGGATCTGATCCCCCACCGGCAGCCTGACACACAGCGTCTTACCCACAGCTGTTTCTCTGCTCAGTGTAGACTCTCACGTCCTCCACGTTGACTCCGTGCTCCCCCCGTTTGAACTCATGAACCCAACGGTAACCTGAGCAGCTATAGGCTCTGTTTACACTGCACAGACACAAGCTATTTACTGAGAGTCAACAACCTGCCGTAGAAGACAACAACAAGTCACTTCTGACCATCTACACACAATACGGCTCTAGTAAACCAGAGCTGTTCTCTGTCATGTGACTTTGTGGCGTCCTAGACTGTAAAAGTGAACTCTCTGTTAGAGCTGGGCGACGTAGGAAACACGTTAACACGATTAACATTTTAATACCAATTGATAATTATTACGCCTTACATTATTTCTTTACAGTTTCAAGGCTCATTTTTGGTCCTGAATGAAAGTTGAAGAAACAAGACGTTACTTGTGGTTTTAAACTATTTGTAAAAGACGCAACAAGACAAACTTTATATTGATTGAATGTATTTTACGATGTTTGCGTCTTGTTGTGTCGTTTTCGTCGCTTTCGTCTTGTATTTTACGTCATTTTCACCTTGTTGCGTCTTTTATGATGTTTGCGTCTCGTTGTGTCGTTTTCATCTTTCATTTTCAGTCTTTTTATGTTGTTGCATCTTTCACCGCTAATTGAAAACCACAACTAACCGACTGGTTTCTTCAACTTTCACTCAGGACCTAAAAGCCTTTCGGTTCAAAGTGACAACGATTTGACATTAATCGTGATAACCATCGATATCAATCGATAATTGTGAGAACGTTTTTGGCTGCGCCGTCCAGCTCTTCTGTTACTGTACCGTGGTAGAAGATGTTGGACACCTCGTCACAGCTGTCGACCACCTACGTTAACTTCATTACTAACACTGCGTTAGATCGTTAGTTAGTGCAATAAGCAGAGAGTTGGCGAGTGGATGAGGAGGAACTCCACTGCACCTCTAATAGAAAATCCAGCTCCTGTCTCAGCTAATAAAACTAAAATGGCTGTCTGTGGAAATGAAGACAGTCTGATTGAATTTCTCTGGATTAATCCCTTGAGAGGAGTGCAAGGCGTAAAACTGCCTGAAACGCACACACAGACACACCAAAGACAGACAATTACCACCAGTGCTTCTAATGAAACTGTGTGTGTGTTCTCTGCTCCATAAAGCAGGACAGCACTGGTAGAGTGGAATACTAAACACTATAAAAACACTATTTAGCCTCACAGAAACTAAGCTACTGGGAAGCAGCAAAGTTTCCCTCGTTACTCTCTGCATGCTTAATAAGAACTCCAGTTAATGAATGGAGATCTGATATTTAGCATGTTTTTACAGGCACAAGCCTTTTCAACAAATGACCATCGAGTCGCACAGATGAAGGACAACTTTTTCTACATTTTAGCCGCTAATTATGCGTTTGTGAACTCACATTCGATGTGAAAACACCAACGTTTCCGTGTTTCGGTGACATGATGAAAAACCCTCTGAGGAGAAACGGTTTTCCATGATTAAGACAAATGTACACACACCTGCAAGGATAACAATTACCTGCAACTGTTTTGTTAATCGATTAATCACAGCAGTAATTATTCAAACAAAACCCCCCATTTTGTGAGGTTGGAGCTTCCCATGATATGAATATTTGATGCGTTTCTTCAGCATATCTGATGATTGCAAACGGGGTTTTCATCGCTGGATGGATTAAAAAAAAAGGTCATTTAAGTACATATTCATGCACCGCTAAGAGCCGTTTTCTCGTCATTTCATATTTTCTCATTAGGTTATGGCTCATAGATGAGACAACACAGTGTCTGTTCCTCTTGACATGTAAAAACTGAAGCCAAAATGTCACAATTACAGGAGCCGTGAAGCGTTCAGTGAAGCGTTTCGCAGCGACAGTCTGCTCACTACGGCTTTGGCAGCGGCTGTTCATTGTAGACGTCAATCAAATGGAGCCACGCCCACTTTGATATCACCAGTAACTTAATAAAAACAATGATAATGACGTGAGCACGAACCAGCCTGATAAAATCTACCTAAAAGACAGAAACCACCTGTCAATATGACGATCACACAGATGTAAGAGATGATTTAAACACGCAGTACGTCAGTTCTGCCACTAGGGGTCTCCCATTGAAAACGATTACAAAACACGTAGCTTGAGGATGTGGGGAAGTAGTGCAGGTTCATGGGAGTTGTTGTCATTTTATTCCAATGAAATAGGTCCAAGTAGGAAGGTGTAGACCAAGTGAGAAGGTCTGTTCAGAAAATAAATGTCCTTCACACTCATGTGGGAGGTTACATACATGGTCCATGTTATTGTGATTATTGTGCCACAAAGTTAATCAACCAGAATCTTTGACCTCCAAGCTCAGATCTGCTCAGAGGTTCCAACATGTCACGTGTACAAACCAAAGACTGACTAGCATCAGAAATACTTACTGCACATGTGAGTTTTAGATGCAAACGTCTTGTTTGAAAAGGCTGCACGTGGCAAATCTAGGGCCCGTCACTGCAAATCACCAGTTTCACAAAAATAACTGTAGCAAGTTGTAGATCCCTGATACGCTCAGTCACATGATCTCAACAGAAACACGGAGCCGAGCTGAACTTTTGAAATGAGCAGGTTTCAAACTGTTGCTGCCTAGACTGTGGGTGTGTCGTGTTTGGCAGGCGGGGGGTTAATCTCTACAAAATCTGATGAATCTTCTGAATTTGACCTCTACTCTTCATACGTTGAGAAGAAATGTCCCGTCTTAGAAAAACCGACTCGTAATCGACTAATTGTTGCAGCTCGAGCGTCTGGTTGATCCCGGATGTTTGTTGTGTTCAAAGACCTTAAGACATGTCGCCATCTTTGGACTGTTCTGTCGAAGCACTAAAGTGTATTCAGTATCAGACTAATAAAGTGTAAACCTGAATTTATTTTAATGAGTTTAGCTTAGCTTTATCACCAGAAACAGTTAATGGAGTGGGAACCATTTAGCCTCTCTAGCTGCTCTCTCGTCACCACTTGACGCTCTTTACTTCCTCTCTCTTCAACAACTTTTCCCATCCTTTGTCTCACCACTTTGTTAGGATTCACTCCCTCACTCTTCTTCTTCTTCTTCTTCTTCGTTTCTCCTCCTCGTTTCCCTCTTCAGGAAAACTTTGCATGCTGTTCTCGAGCCACTCTTCCTCCATTTACCGCCGTTTCTATTCACCCTCTTCCACTCCTGCTCACTCTAACAATCTGTTTCGCTCCCTCCACTTTCCTTTCCCCTCCATTCACTGCCGCCTCCTCTCTCTCCAGCCCGTCGTGTATTCTTTCTCTACCTCGTTCTGTCTCCCCAGCCGGCTAACGGAGCGTGAGATTGGCTAATTAACGGCTGCCTGTCGGCCCTGCAAAGACAGCTGGGTAATTTGGTGAGAGAGGAGAGGAGGCAGGGAGGAGAGGCTGAGGAGGAGCCAAAAGAGGAGAGAAGGGTGAATCATTATGTTATCGCACAGTTTTGTATCTTAAAAACAGAGCCAGGTGTTCAGTAAATGTGCTAAAAACCAAAAAAAAACCAAAAAAAACGCTGGCGATGAACTCTTCGTGAAGTTTATTTTGGGGCTTTTAGGGGGATCGTAGTTTGTAGATATACGTTATTTCAGTGTGAAAAAAAAGGATATTATGAGAATAAAGATCAATATTACAAGAATAAAATGTATTTTTAGAAGAAAAAGGCTTCATGAGGAGTTGAAATCACGATCTGAAGCAAACGTAGCAGTTTGATATTTGATAAATCTTACTGTTTCGCTACTTTATTTAACTTACATTAAGAAATTTCACACAGATAAAATTTCAGCTTTATTCTCGTAATATGACTTTTTCTCTCAAGACGATTATGATTTTTTTTTCCTCAAAACATTACGACTTTATTCTCCAAAAATTACAGATTTTTGTTTCGTAATATTGTAGCATTACGTTCTTTTCCTCAAAACATTACGACTTCATTATAATAATATTGACTTTTTCCTCAAGATATTACAACTTTATTCTCATAATATGGCTTTTTTCTCTAAAATATGATTTTGTTCTCATAATACAATGAGTATTATGTTTTCTGGAAACATCAGACTTCTCTCCTCGGTGTCTAATAGTCACCGTACGTCCATTAGACAAAGTCTGAACAGAACTTTAAAGGGACATTTCATTCCCTCCAGGAAGCTGCAACATTGAAATTTCAACAATGAATGCAAATTCAACCGTCCATCCATGATTGACGTGGATAAGTGGAAGACGACTGGATGAACGGACGGTTGGATTTACATTAATTGTTGACGTTTGCAGCGTTTCATTGTTCGTAGGTCATTAAATGTTTATTTGCTCATAGAACCAGAGGTGAATGTGATGAATGTCACAGTTCCACGCAGACATGTCAACGTGTCGCAGGAGATATGAATAATCAAATAAATGCATTCAGCTGATTGGTTTTTCGTGGGTTGTGCACGACCGCGTTTCTCTTAAAGGTCAGTGTTTTGCTCAGATCCAAAAACCTCCAGATGATCCCAACACAAACTCCACGTAAGCACACGAGCGTCACACGTAGAACCTCAAATGAATCATTGCCGTGAGGACTCGCTGAAGGTTGAGTTTGTTTGATTAGTTCGTTTTCAGTCATTTCTCACACTGATTTCTAATTACATTGTGTTACGTGACCTCTGACAGTTGTGTCTCTCCAACACCAGCCTGTTCTTCTCTCTTCCTGCACAGCTCATGTCTTGTGAGGAGCTGAAAAAGCGATCGCATGCGTCTGTGTGTGGAACAAAGCCTTATATTCTCCCAGGAGGAACAGAGTGGTACGCTGTTATTTTAACAAAGGAATTTCAGAGTGGGAAAGAAAAAAAAACAACAAAAAAAAACAGAGATATGTCGAAAAGACCCGAACTGTCAGCGTTTCAGTGGCAGCGCTTCAACACGAGGAGAAAAATATCTCTAATGGTGATGTCATTGCAGAGCTACTGATTTAAGGACGACGGCGCACAAAACACACACTGCGGTCCGTGACTGTAACAACATGCCAGTCATTCCTGCTGTAATGAATGCTGTGTGTCCGCACGCAGCAGCACGCACAGATAACACATCAAAGCTCAACAACACGGGGTCAAAAAGACAGCAGACCACACTGCCGACTTCAGTCCGAGCTGAAAAAGTACCGATGATTAAAAGAAATCTACTTTTGAAGGATCACGCGGAACCTTTCTGGTTCCGTTTCAAGTCCTGACTCACCGGGACGCCACGAATTTCCCGAAAAGAAACGATGAAACGGAAGATGAAAAGTTTCGCTTTCACTTTAAGAATGCTAAGATTAGAAGACAGACGTGTTCTGATTTTGCATCCACAACAAACCGACATTTTCCTCATGAAAATCGGAATTTAGCGTCAGTATTAGTGAATACGTTTGTAAAAATCTGCCTTGAAATCAGAGTAAAAAAGACACTTAATAGCACAACAGAATAAGCCTGAAATTACCCCATTTTCAGCTTCATGGTACTTGAGTGAGAACTGTCTCTACATCGATTGAGACAACGCAAACGGCTCATTCAGCCCACGTTTAGTTCACTTTTATTTACCTCACATGCAGTAGGTAACGAGCCTTTATGTGGCTTGTATTAGAGGCATTTTTAAGAAGTATAAATGGTCATTTTTATTGCTGCCTGATACAAACTCACCCTGTGTAACCCTTTCACATTAAAAGACGACAAGTGAACGAGTGAACGAGTGAATCTCACCAGGGTTTTTATTGTGAAACACCGGCACGCTAAAGCTCAGACATTAACACACGTACGGCTGCAGTGATTGAATAATAACACTTCATATGAGATTATATTGTTGGATTCATTCGATTGAAATGGTAGAAATGTACATTCGGTGTAACTGTCAGGCACCAGGGGCAGGTTGCACCAGCTGAACATTCAAAAAAGTTGGGTGGAAGCCTTTTGCTCTGCGTCCTGACTTGTGATGTGTCAAATATTTACACCTGTTGCACCATTTCAAACTATGACTTTGTGCAGCTACGCCCAAACGATTCACGCTGACACACTGGTCACGTTACAAATTTATATTCACTGGCACCAACTGCAGTTGTTCTACTTTTGAAACCAGTTCTTCTTTTCATTTAGTCTTTCTTTTTAGTTTTTTTATGGAAGGACCTCCTTCAGGCAGGATGGAGACACTGCTCAAAAACCCACCACAGGTAGGAGGACACGGGAGGTGATCCTTGACCTGTGTTTGTTCAGGTTCACCACACCCTCAGCCATCATCAGACCCAGATTTGAACTGAATTCTGGTTTTTATATAACCCATTAAGAGCCGATACAACATTTGTGTGCTTTTTTTGTTTTTGTTGGTATTTTTACCTTTAAGATTGTGTACAAAGTTTGCATGTTCATACCTTTAAGACCGTTAACCCTATTGAACACTGACAACTCTGCAGAGTTTTGAGGAAACCATCAGACTGAAGGGACTGTTTTCAAAGAAACTTCCAAAGATACTTTGGTCTTAATGGGTTAACGAAATATGGCCAACGTGCCAGACATTATACTTCCTGTTAACATCCTCCAGAACATTTTGAGACTCGTATTTTCCAAACAGACACAGAGTTAGAGCTGTTCACCTGCTGCTTCCCTCATACTTGCAGAACCTCTGCACAGCGTTACAGCAGCTCTGTTGTCAGGTTCATGTACAGTCAGTAACACACCTACTTATTCACTGTCTGTCAATAGCTTCATTACTAAAAGGCTAAATCAGCACGGCAGTAAAATGCTCACTATTAGCAGCGAGCAGTAACGCGGGGATATCCCGCGTTAGTGTTTCACCATGGCCGTCATAAAAACAAGCTGCAACAGGAGAGCTGTTCTCAGCCATCTGTGAGGAATGTAATCAACACACTCACTGTTGCTCAACCTTTTCTAGTAATTTCCTCAAGTTCTCGTCTCATCTTATTGTGTCAGAACAAAAGCCTACAGAGCTTGGTGCTAATCAGAACAGACACACACATCGGTACATGTCTAAGTGCTGCTGTTACACAACGGCGGTGACTGTATGATCACATGCACACGCAGGAACAAAGGTCAGGTTTGACGACGTCCACACGTACAGTGTCTGTTTGTCACTGTGGCATCTGGGCGTCTGAGGCGGCGGCTCGACCTGCACCGATAAATCCATCACCCCTCTGACACACGTTTGTTGATACATGTCACTCAGTACCGGTTTGGTGACTGTGGTGTTATTTACGGTTTAAGCAGCGTGTTACTCATGAAGGTCACTTTCTCTGCTTTGATTTTCACTCTGACAGCTTTAGTCTAGTAGAAAACAAATGCTCAGGATTAAGTGGCTATTTATTTACTCTGAGATAAGATTTTAAATCTGGCAGCATGTACTTTCAATTGTTATCAGATATTAATATAAAGCCTTTCTACTATATCGGTGTAATGACATACAACTGTAATTTGACATACTTCTAATATTATTATATGTTACGCCATCCTGTGATGCAGAACAGTCGTCAGCTGTCAGAAAATCAAGAAAATTAAAATGTATCCACGTTTCAAGAGTTGGTTCTTCATCATGGTCTTTTAAAACCTTGGCAGCTAGATGTGGTGTTTCATATAAGAACATGTAGCTCAGCGGCTGCAAAACCACGGGGACCTCAAAAGAGATATGTGAAGTCTGTGTTTGTTGTCAAAGTAACGTGACGTGACATTTACCAAAGTGCCGTCCCGTTCCTTTTCCACCATTTCGATCCCTTACAGCCACTCGCCGGCTGACGCCAGTAGAGTCTGTGAGGGTTTCGTGATCTGGACTTAGGGTTTGGGCCACAGACTGTGTTTTTGACATATTCTGTTAACCAGAACCTCTGTGGGAAAACACTGGAGGAATAAAGAAGCAGGTTGGTCAGTGTGTGTTGAAGATTTGGGCTTTTTTTGGGTACACGGGCAAAGTGGTGACTCAGTTCCTGGAAAGACATGTTCCTGCTGAATTTTTCAGTGGTACTTTTTTGAAGCGGTGAGGATAAAAAAAGAAGGTGGTATTGTACTTGGATGGAGGCAGAAAGCTCAGATATATTACAGCTTGTTTGTCCTTTGTCACTGATATTATCCTAATACTGTACCGCTGCTACAAGCAGTAATATAATGATGCACACTGCAGTAATCTGCCCTCCCTTCTGCCTCTCCATTGTAAGCACGTCCATGTGTAACTCCTATCAGCTGGGATGCTGAGGGGGAATTTCTTCCCGTGGTGCAGCTGTCTGTCTGAGCACGCTCCTCAAGCGCCGACCCACAAACCCCCGCAGCCCTACACTGCTGCGAGTGACTGTTTGTGCATGTGCAGACTGTACATGTGTGCCTTCCTGTGCGGACGCAGGTGTAAGAGATGTATATACATGTGTACAAACACATGCTTGTCCAGTTTGCTTGTGTTTGCAGAGAAACGCACACTGGGAGAAGCGGCTGCAGAGTGTTGTTAACGCAGCCTTATCTGCTCACTGTGAGGACGGGAAATGAAAAGCACATGTTCGATGGTAAAAGGGAGACAGAGATGGTGACAGATGGTAGAGGGAGGTGGTGAGCGCTGACGTCATGTGATGTGTTTAAGTTTAAGAGTGAGGAGCGATGAGGAAGAGGAGGGAGGACACAAGATGGATGGATGTTTAGAGAGAGGGAGGAAAGAAAAGCACAGGGGGCAGACAGACGGATGGAGAAAAAACAGGGGTCGCTTTGACATTTCTTTACATTTTTTTTTAAGGGAAATATTAGGATTTTTCCCACTTTAATCCCATTTTTTTCACAATATGCCCTTCTGGACTAGAATCCGGGTCAGCCTAAGTGGAGGTTTCAACATTGTGTTGAATTTTTGACCATATCCACCCACAGGCTGCAGACTAATATACATATTTACATTCTGAGGCGCCTTACCCTTCAGCTTGTTCAAAATGTGCTGCTGTGGTGCTTTAACTTAAACATACACAAACAACAACAGTGTTTAGGTTTCATATTTTACATTCATAGACTGAATACCGTACATGCATCGACCATATTGTTGAAGAAACAAACCGAATCCTCTGTAGATCCAATCTATGCAAGTGAAGTTCAAATGAAGTGAGTTTACGCTTGACATTAATATTCCAGAGAACAAATCCGTAGTCAAATAACAGCCTTCATTCAAACAGCAACGTTCACAAAACACAAACCCTCACTTGGTTTCAAAGGATATCTGGTTCGTCATTTCATAGTCGTGCTAATACGTGGAGTCGGGCCAACGTGTGCCTGCGGTGCGTTTTCATTATCACTATTAACACTATGAATGAAGCGCATCCGAGAGGTGATGAAAACCCTGCAACAAGAAGAAGAAGGGGCGTTGCATATTGTTTGAGGTTTTAGCAGCTTGAGACGGGAAGGCTGAGGCTGCAATCTGAAACCTCACAGCTAGATGTCACTAAATCCTACACACTAGTCCTTCAGTTCTTTAGCTACGTGCACCAAAATGTCATCACTTCAGTCGGTGTTTCATAAAGACTGATGCAGTCGCTGGTCAGATGCAAACAGACACGAGCAAAAGCAGTAACTCTGCTTCGCTGGTGGATACGGTTGAAGATAATGACAACACACGAAGAACAAGTAAGACAACATCAACAACACAAAGGCCAACCAGGGGTCCGGGCAAAGAGAGAGAGATAACCAAGAACAACAAGACTCTAGATATAAAAGACTAAATCAAAGCATCACCATCTGTCAAAGATGCTCTGATACTAAAGAGGTCACAATGGTTAGATTCAGTAGCACAGTCCGTCTTAAACGGCGTGCAAATCATTTTCTGTAACTGTAATTTAAACCATGCTCGTTCAGCGGATCGATATGCGGTCACGTGACGCCTGTGAGAGGACACTCGTAGAGTTTCCACAGGCTTTTTGTGTTTACGGAAGTGCACAGGGAGGCAGCTGGAAGCAACACTCAGGCTGCGTTCGTGTCACATCCTTTGTACCATAACAGCCAAGTCGGAGATAACAAGGTATTTCACATACATACATGTGTAAAGTAACAAGTCCCAAAATATCTTTCTATATCCGTCTGAATTTACCAACAGCTAAACAGCTGTATAAACCACATCATCACTATAAAACGGAGGGTTAAACCTACAGACAAGTTAGAGGTTGGTTTATAATAATCATCTGTTTGTAGTGATCAGTTTGACCTGGACAGACGTGATGTAATGACATATTTCCTGCTGGACATTTTGGCTGTTAACAGCTACCATAAACTCTGAACTCAATGCAATTTGAAGTTATTCCTCTGCAACGATGATCTGATAAAACGCAGCTCAGCTCAGATGTGAAAGTAAAATAAACGTTTTGATCGTCTGAACCGCAATAAGTAACCAGTATTTCAGCTGCAAACACACCCACAAATGAAAGTGAAGGCATCCTTAGCTCTTTGTCTGTTTCATCTCGTCATTCTTATTAGCGTCGCTGCTGACAGCTTGGCAGGTGAAAAACACAGCACAGGTACAAAGAGTGTTGATGTGTGTGAGAGACGGAGATAACAGCTGTTTCTTAAGCACGTTTGTGAGTAAAATAAGTGCAGCGATTGAAACACTACGGGAGAAATCATCCAAATGTGGTGTACCTGAGGGCGTGTTTGTCAATGTGTGTGTGTGCTGTACCGGTTTTTGGTGAGGATCCAGAGACGCTCAGCGAACACTCCATCTTGGCCGTTTCCCACGGATACACGGTGCTGGCGTCTGATTGGATGGCGATGGAGAACAACGGTCCTGCAACGCACACACATCAACTTAAATAAGCCTTATTGAAAAAAACATTTGACGCCGACAGTAAACATCTGAGGAGCTCGGATCACATCAGAAAGATTCATTTAAACGCAGGCTGCTTTTAAATCTACACGTAATGTGATTCTGCACGCGTGTCCCTCAGGAAGAAGAGCGGGTACGAGGGATGGTAAATACTGCTTTAAAGTCACGCTGTGGATTTTTTAATCTGTCGAAATCTGTAATCAGTGAGGAACACACGGCTGAAACGTGGATGGAAAGACTAACCAAATAGATTCAAGAATAATTTAAGACATAAGTGCTTCTTGAGATCTTCAGTCACTGCTATAATATCAACAGCCAAGCAAACCCCAGATCATATTTTGGGAAGTTAAACGCTCTGTTTTGGTGTGAAAATATATCCGGTGCTGAAAAAGGTGACCGTACGCTGAGGCCGTAATTAAACATTTGACAACTTTGTACAAATAATGGTCAAATAGTGATGATTACGTGTCTAAATGTCCATAAATACGAATCGACTGCCGTCTTCTGATTAATTATTACTGATCAAACATGATCAACACACAAGACTAAGAGGAATTTCCCCCGTATATTTTGGAGGGGGGGGTGATATCGGCCGATTAATCGTCTACTGGTCTTTTCCAAACTATCGCTATTCTATCAGCCTTTAAAAATAATCCACTGTTCATCCTCTAGTAATATTTTGTGGTAATTTCGACACAATTGAAAGCGTTTTATTTACTGTAAATGACCGATCGTGGTCCAGCTGAGATACCTCCAGATGCAGCCTCACAGAACACGTACTTCAGTACAAAACACCCCCACAATGACCTCCTGACACTAAACATGTGGAAACCTAACCACGTCGAGGGTGTATCATGTAGTAGGCGTGCTCTTTATATGTTATCTTCTCCTATCTTTATGCTTTACCTCTTTCTTCACCCTTCTTCTCCTATCTGTCACTTCTTGCTTTTATGTATTGAATGTATTTAGTGTGTTTTACACGTGAAAGTCTTTTCTATGTCAAACTGTTTGCTGCAGCCGCTTTGACCAGGACTCCGTGGAAGAATAGGTCTTGTATCTCAATGGGACGCTGCTGGTTAAATAAAGGATGAATAACATAAAAATGCTCCCTTCAAGTGACGGGAGATAGATGCACAGGCCTAGTCGATAGACAACACTACTGTAGGTGACAGCGTTTGCAAGACGTTAGAGGCAAACATCAACACTTTAGAGAATAATATTTGACATATTTTGAGTAAACTGCATTTTAAAGACAGTGCGATTCCCCGTGTACAGTGTCTTAAGTTGTATCAAAAGGTTTTTTGTTTTTTTTTGCAGTCACATTTGCATTGCCATCCATCTCAGAAATGACTGAGACACTGAATTATTTAACAGTAAATGTGCCAGTGAGACTCTGCATCTCCATATACGTCTTTACAACGGGCAGAAATACCACAACATGCCTGAAACATTGAAGATACAGCTGGAGGAGTGGGAGATCTGCCAGTTTATGGATGTGCTCGTAACACACACTCACAAAGAGAGCACAAAGCTTCCATCCCCCGAGGCAAGACTGAGTATGGCTTCTTGAAAACTGCTCAGCTTGAAGCTTGACGCTGTGTGTGTGTGTGTGTGTGTGTGTGTGTGTGTGTGTGTGTGTTTTCGGGGGGGAGGGGTCGGGCGCTCTGTGTGGGGTCAACTTAAAATGTTCGACTCGGATACACACACTTGGAAGATTACACGCACACACACAAGCATAGAAAGAAAAGAGACGGAAAGCAGCGGTGCAGATCTGTGCAGCTGGCTGATTGGCCAAAGGGCTTCACTTTGATGATGTCCCAAAGAGAGGCAGAGGACGGGGCGGGGGGGAGGAAGAGGGAGACAGGAGAGGTGAGAAAGGGAAAAGATGGAGGAGGAAGAACGGCGATGGAGAAAGGAAGGAGTAGAGAGAGAAAGAGAAAGTAACGCTCAAAGGCTGCTGCATCCCCAGAGGAAGATTCCTCTTCACTCCTCCTCTGCCTTTACTATCATCGCTCTTCCCTAATGCATCTCCTCTTTGCAGCTTTAGTCAGAAAAGAGGAGGCTGGTTATGGCCTATGTTTCTTATTAGCAACGAATCCTGGAAAAATAGCAACATTTACAGTCATTTCTAAAGTTACTAGAAATGTAGTCACAACAGCGGTTACATAAAACAACTCGACATTTAAAAGTGCTGTCATGTTGTAGCTAAAACACTGCAACATGCTTAAACTAGGATAACATGGTTGCATTTTAATAAGACCTTCTGCAGCTTCCATCTGCTTTGGATATTACTAAACACCACGGGTCACATTATTTATTTATTAAGTGTTTTATTACAAAGTTGGACTAATATAGCACCATATCCTTTTAGTTTCAGTGCACTTTCAGAACTACCTTGTTTGGTCAGGACTTTGCAGTTTTATTCAAACCAAATCTGTCGGCGTGAGACGTCCCCGGACCACGGTGTGTCCAAAAGAGGCGGTCTCAGTCCACATCAAACTGAACCACGGTTTGGTTTGTGCGAAAATATAGTTCAAACTTGTGGACTAATGGCAGGAAGGTATGCAAGGCTCTGTGAAAGCAGAAGTAATTGGACCACACGTAGACAATGCAAGAACGTGAACCTTGGTTTGAACTTTCGGGTGTGAAAACGCCTTTAGTCTTATAATACTTTGGCTCGGGAAGAGAATCAAGACCCGGTTCTAGTTGAGAACTGGCTTCAAACTGTCTGATCCCTTGACTTCTTACACCTCCAGGTTTATCAGTTCCTTTCACCGATGGCCCGAAGAACATGGCGTCTCCTCCAGGTTCTACGTCAGTGGATTACAGTAACCTGCCTGTTTGTGTCTCACTTCCAGGACTGTATTCAACTGTTTATTACATTTCGGAGAAGATAACCACGTCATGCGTGGACGTGCCTGAACATGATTTCATATTCTCATGCACGTAATGAAACTCCAGCTGACTCA
Organism: Coranthus polyacanthus; assembly: GCA_037367275.1. NCBI lineage: Eukaryota > Metazoa > Chordata > Actinopteri > Kurtiformes > Apogonidae > Coranthus > Coranthus polyacanthus. The sequence continues at coordinate 2,354 of JAPQRN010000617.1, read as the reverse complement.
CTCAAACTTAAACTCACTCAGAGCTAATCACGCGGTCGCACAGGTTTAATTTGACTATTTTAAGACATGTAGACGCAGCCATAGCCTATAGGCTTATGCTCACAATGTAAACTTAAAAGCCACGTAGGCCGACTTTTTCCACACAGAAAATGGTTGAGTGACGAATAAGGACAGATGATGAGCAGAAAAGGCAATGACAGTAGCACCGGTAAAACCGTATCACTTTCCAACCATGAGACAGCTATGTTTGCTTGCTTCTCTTGCCAGTTTTTACTTTCTATGCGCACACTTCACGTCTATCAATGGCAGTGCATCGTTAGTTTGACGCATCTCAGCCATGATTACTTCTGCAGGTAAACTGGATCATTGGCCTTTTTTTTCTTCTTACACTTTAATGAAGGCTCTGGTCGTTTCTTTCTTTACTTGCAGATCTGTTAACTTTTCCTTTGTTGCTCTAAACCTCCCTCGACTCCCCTTTGTCCTTGTCACCGTTTGCTTTTACCCCACTCTCTCCCTCCTCAGTCCACTTCACCTCCTCCCTCTTCCTCCCTCTTCCTCCTCATCGTTTTCTGCCTTTTCCTGCCGCTGCTCCTGTCTCCCACTTCCCAGACAGATCAAAGAAAGTTAAGTAGGCCAGTGGCTGTGGTGGGCGTCAAAGGGCTTAACGTGTGTGCATGTGCATCTTTATTTATGCAACTTATTAGGCTATTTTGTGACTTATCATTAACACTGTGTGGGTGGATGTGTGTGTGTGTGTGTAACGCACAGACGTACCGCTATTAATAAACAGCTACTCTGGGATTTCCAGGATAATTACCATGACTTTATAAGTATTTCTTCTCCAGTGTCTGTGCTCTGAATCTGAATAAGTGAATGAATGACTAGAAACGGTTTTAAAATAATGATGTCTCCTGCTACATTGTTATGTCCATGTTTTACAGCTGCATTTATTTCAGTAATGCTGCTTGTACTCAGAAAATATTTATCTAATGAGCAAAATGTCTCAGAAATGGCTGTTTTTGGAAGAAAGGTCTAGTGGAAATCTGACAATAAACCCACAGTGTGAGGGAAAGTTTGTTGTGCAGAACAAGAATGTGCAACAAGCACGACTGCTGAATCCAGAGCCTCGACCTCCTGAACCTCTCACGCCCCGCAACTCACTGCTCTCAGTTTTGACTAAATATGAATGGAAGCCTTAATAAAAGTCATTTAACTTGACTGAATCATGTCAACGGACCGGGACACTGGGTCAACGACCACCAAGACGCGCTGCGGTCCGATCACTCAAACAACTTGCCGAGGTGGTCTGGGACACATTTAACCACATATCTTTTGTAATGTAATGAGTCCCTGACAACGACATAACAACAACACATCATCAGTCCAGGACGTGGTGGTTGTTATGGTGACAGCACAGAAACACTCGTACAACACATGTAAGATCTCAACAATGTGAATACCTGTACATTCAGTTTAGTTCTTGGCCTATTTATGACTGTGCACGTGGTCCTTCCTGACATGAAATCTGAAAGCGATGTGTCCCCGTGATCACCAGGTAACACCTCTACATACTCACCATTTTCTTGAAAGTCGATCCTGACTTTGTTCGACTCGGCGCTGGTGGCTTTGGTCCACGTTTGTCCCGGCTGCTGTTTTGTCCACGCGGTGATGTCACACCAGTAGAAACCTCGGTCGGACAACTGGACGCCTGCCAGGCGGAAACGAAACTCTGACGGACCAGACTTTGTCAGAACCAGATTGTCTCTGAGTGGACACACAAAGACAAATCATTTCAAAATATCTACACGCACCAATGTGTGCTGATGTATTTTGCTGTGTTCAGACCAAACGCAAAGCCCACGTTCTGTGTTTCGTTCACTGGAGGGTTTTTGGAGTATTTCACATGATACAAATAGAGCTGCAATAAAGTAGCAGATAGATATTTTCAGAACTTACCAGGTAGCTCTACGGCTTCACTTGTCTCCAAACTCTCACCTATTTTGTTCTGTCTCTACATCAAAACAAGTTGCTGAAGGGAAATCATATTTTTATGCTCATTTTGATTACATAATTCATGCAATAAAGAACCATACTTCTATGATCAAGCTTATTACATAGCTCATGCCATACTTCGAATATAACAGATTTAGTAAGTATAAACAAAATAGTCTAAGCAAAACTTGTTGATGTACTTTGAGAAGCAGAAGGCCATGTGTGCAAGCGTGTTTTGTCTCAGACAGATATTCCAGATCACAAGGGTCCAGATAGTGGCCGCCGTGACATGGATAATGGCTGTCGTGAGGCAGAAAACGTGGACCAACGGGAGAACGACATCACATCGGCCACATCGAGAA
>JAPQRN010000616.1:0-13354 GCA_037367275.1 Coranthus polyacanthus | reverse complement strand
TATTTATTTAACCTTTATTAGACCTAGACCTGGCCAAGAATGTGCACCATTCCATACAAAAATTCATAAAATCAGATGTATAGAATATAGAGAGGTGAAGTCCTGCCTCTTCCAGTTGTTCCCCATGGGACCTAACTTCAGAAAAGTTGTGTTACAGTCAATGGCGAAAGACAAGTACAGTTTGAATCATGCCATTATTTACACATATGATCTTTGTCAGTTTTTAAGATAAATTTACAAGTCAAGAAAGTCGCAGTTTGTTGTAAAACTGTTGAAGTGTCAGACTGCGAAAATGCATAAATATAAAGACTACACACCCAAAAGTTGCAGATGTGACGTCATTATAACTTTCTCCTCCACAAGCTGCTCAGAGCTGCTGAAACATCTTCAGTTACACAGCTTTTTGTCAAAGATTTAAATTCACTTAAGGAGACAAAATCATTTCGCTGTAGCACATTCTGAAGTTTATTCCAAGACCAGGGAGCAAAATAAGAAAACGTTATTTTACCAAGTTCTGTTTAAATCCTAGGAACCTTTTAGAGGAGCGAAAGTTATAGCTGGTGATAGGTGATAGAGGATTACACAAATAAGATGGGAGTTCGCCCAGTAATGCTTTGTAAATAAAAACATACCAGTGATGTTGTCCCATCAGGCTTAATGAGGGCCAGGAAACCAGATCATAACACAGTGACGGGTACTGGACGATGCATTGGATATAAAATGCAAAGCACTGTGAGACACAGAATCCAGGCGGTGGACAATAAGCAGCATTGATGTAAATAATATCCCCATAGTCTAGAAGTGCTATTCCAAAACTTAGGGTCGAGACCCAAAGTGGGCCACGGAACTGATTTTATTGGGTCTCCAGTAAAATGCATAACAATAATATAATATGTGAATTCATTTCTGTGTTCTCTGGAAGAGTTTATAAATGGTGACCTATATGAAATGCAATGAAAGGAAAGGTAAGAGATGAAACAAGACAAAAATAATATTGTCAGGGTTGCCGTCTTTTTTTGCTCTGTTTCTGGTGTTTCTCTTACCCCTCCTCCTTTCTGTTGTGTTTGTCTTTCTGTGTGTGGTTGCAGCTGAGTGGCATCATCTGGAGTTCTGGTCCATCCCCCAATTCCACACCTGCAGCTCATTCTACAATCAAGCCATCTACCTCTTTCCCAGATGAAAGCCTGGTTCATTCTCTCACTTATCACCAGATCGTCTGTTTTACCACATGTGGTCCACTACCTTGGCTGCATTTTTGAATCCCGTTTTCTTATTTTGTTTTTGCTCCATTCACTGATTTTCTCCTTATGTGTAGACTACCGGACTCTTGAATCTGCCTTGCCTGATCGGAGCAAGGACCTGCTTCGCCAGCTTCAGTCCTGCCTGCTCCAGATTCCTAAGGCCAGGGACAGCGTATTGGAGAATACGCTGTCCCTGGCCTTAGGAATCTCCACCTCAGCCTGTCCCCTCACCCCGGTCTCATCTTTGCTCAGCCCTCCAGCCCCAGGAACCCTAGAAACCAACCAACTAACTCAGAAGTGTTACGAGAATTAAGTTGCTGCTAATAAACCACCTAAATGTAGAAACACTAGTCTTGAAGTTTGTGTTGCACAAGGGTCCAGTTCATCCTGCCACCCCAACAGATATGAAAGATGAAACAAGACGTAAAAGATGAAACAAGATGAAAATGATGTAAAAGTAAAAGATGCACCAAGCTGCAAAAAAACATAAAACACACAATAAGACATAAAAACTGTGAAAGTCGTAATGAGATGAAAATGATGTAATAGACACAAGACGTTAAAAAAAAGAGTGTGAGCTGACCTGCTTCTGAAAAACAGCTTCTCATCCACCCAGATACCTAAGTACAGCACTTAAAGGATGATATTTTTCAATTGCTTTTGGTAGAGATGCCAATATTCTCAGAGGTCTGGCAGTGAGCTCTACAGAAGATCATACATATGGTTTTCTTAGCATCAAAAACCAGCTTTAATTGATTAGAACGAGGCCTGCAGCTGTTCAAAGGCATAAGTATTTCAATCAAAACTCAATTAAAGCTGTAGCCTGTTAATTATGTGTTTGCTTTTTTCAGATATGTGCCTTGAAATATTTTCAGTGACATTTTAGTGACAAGTAGACTCCTAGTGAATGTGCACTTTCACCTGCTCACTGTGGTCATGTAGTGAGTGGACACTGCAGCAGCATGTTCAGCTGAATAATTATCAGACAGAAATATCAGAAAGGTGACTATGACGTGAATGTGCATCACTGTACTAATCAGTGACCTCTCATACGTTAAAGGAACTGGTCAGATGTGGATGAAATGACATCACATCGAGCTGTATTTATACATTGTCAGAAAAATTACTCAGGAAATGTACAGAGTTGCTTGAGTCAGATTAAGATAGTTTTAATTCTTGCAGCAAGGAGACAAGTCAGCACCAAGGTACAGAGTTGTCTGAAGTTTAAACAGTATACATGGGTATTTATTAGAGGTGAAGAACAGGGTTACACATGGTCACAGGCTCTTGAAGGTCTTACCGATGAGATGCAGACAGAGGAATATGTTTAGGCTAAGCTAGTACATCAGGAAGCAGATACGTTGAAGGCGAATGTTCTTTTCACCCAGTATAATTAATCATTTTTCTAACATACATGTTTGCTCATGTTTTGTTTCACTGTTATTTTTATTTTTTACTTTTAATTTAATTATGATACGTTATTCCCAAATTTGTCCATTTTGACAGTTGCTGCAATTTTAACAGAACAGTATTAAAAACATAATGAATAAAGTGACTGTCATTCACAGGTTTTGGCAGGTTTATTACAAAGCTACTGTTTTAGTGCAGACATTTACATAAGAATGAATATCATATTTAGACCAGGCGGCAACCTCCAGGACTAAAAAGAGAAGCCAATGTGGAAGTGTCAAAAACTGCAGTATATTAAATTCAAATTGTCCAGTGGGGGGGTTAATCCCCATAGACCCCATGTTAAAATGTCCAACTTTACAGCTGAAATACACATTTACAGCCTGGTACAAAAAACTGCAAAGCCTTCTGGTGCAGTTTTAAAAGGGTGTTTTATAAACACCCTTAAACCTAACCCTGAGTTTAAATACCTAAACCTAATGCAGCCTAAGTGTAAATAAATCATTTTGGCACCTCCATCTAAAAAAGTTTTGGTCATTCAATTAAAAAAAGTGTGACTAATATTATAAAATGATATACAACAGAGGTGGAGACTTAAGTCACAAGTTTTAGGACTCAACACTGATGAAAGACTGACTTTGACTTTGTCTTGTGCCACATGACTTGACAAGTCATCCTGCTCAGAAACATATTGAGAAGTCACTTTTTTAAATGTGATCGTGTGATTTGTGATACAATGTGAGTCAATCATTGTAAAGCAGACCTTGACAAAAATGCAGGTCATTCACAGATCAAGTTCTGTATATGACCTACGACCTGTAGTGTCTTCACTGGTGGAATGTAAGTATGAACTTTTAATCAAGTATAATTTTATATGACTCAGATCATGAGTCATCCCTTATTTTAATAAAGAAAACGTTTTGCTCTCACAGAAACAGTCAATGTTATTATTATTACACCACTTTAACTGATTATGATGTTGGCAATATTTTTTTCAGCTGCATAAAGATGTCAAAGATCATCACATTTAATGATCGACATGAGCATTTCCCTGACACATCCAGCTGATATAAACGACATGTTTCCACACAGCAGAAAGGTCCTCTGGGTTCCAGCCTTGTATTATTAAATTAAATTAGAGCAGGAGAAACACGTCCTGAAAGTACTGTAGGAATATCTGTGTCAGATCAATGAGAACGCTCACACATCCATTAAACCCATACTAGTGATTTGTTTCTTCCATGTTTTGGTCAAATGGGAAATGGGAAAATACAGTATAAACAATTGCAAACGCAAAAGTGGAATACAACCAGCTTTTCACATTATGTGGAATATTGATACAGAAATGACAGATCTGTATATTGAGTTTGGACATTTATTGAAAGAACAAAAACATAAAGAAAAGAAGAAAAAAACGAGTTAAAACATGGAGAGTTACTGCTAGACGTCGAGGTACCTCAGGACTTGCTTGAGACTTAAGGGTTAAGACTCAAGATTTACAAGTTGCTTGCACGTGTGTTTTTAAATCTAAACTACGTAAACTTGAATGCTTATTGGCTTTAATCAATCTCAGGCGATGAGGGAAGGTATGGCATAAACACCCTATATTAAGCTGTGCAGAACTATTAGATAGCTTCTTTAGTTCAGGTAAAATGCGTCAAAAAAGAGATTTATCTGACAGTGAAAAGTCAAAAATTGTAAAATGCCTTTCAGACAGATGAAACACTGTGGAAATAGCTAAACTACTGAGGCATGACCGCAGGACAATCAAAGGTTTTGTTGCAAATAGTCAAACACAGAAAAATAGAAGCAAATTAACTGCAAAAGACTTGAGAGGAATCAAATGTGAAGCTACCAGGAACCCATTATCTTCCAGTGCCACCCCATTCCAGAACTGCAACCCACCTAGATGTCAAGTGTTCAGAGACATGGCCAAGGTGAAGAAGGCTGAAACACGACCATCACTAAATAAGATTCACAAGTTGAGGCGTCAAGATTGGGCCAATAAATACCTGAAGATGGATTTGTCAACAGACAGACGAAATGACAATGACTCTTGATGGACCAGATGGATGGATCACTAAGGTTCGGGAGCAAGGCCACGCCTAAACCATTCCTCTAATCATCCAGCAAGCCTACTTATACCTGCTCACCTGACCCAGCACTGTTTGTCAGTGTTCTCTTGACCCCACACTCCCTGTCTCCCCCTCATCCATTCACCCTCATCCCTCCTCCTACTCATCCCTACTCATCCTCCAGGAGGCAGGAGGGGGTTCCTGCCTCCTGCCTCCTTTCTCCTCTTTTTCAGGCACCACAGGAGGGTCCATGATCAGCTCGGGAGAACGTCCACTTGAGATGGCACCCTCCCACTGACTCTCCAAGAAGTCCCAGACAACACAACCATGCTCACATCCATTACCCATCCCTGTCATAGCTTCATAGCTTCATTAAATCTCATTAACTTATATGTCGTGGCGTGGTCTTTGCTAGTGAATGGACACAGGGCACCGTTTCGAGTCAGGCGCCAGCAAGGTGGAGGAGGAGTACTGGTCTGGGCTGCTGTCATTAAGGATGAGCTAGTTGGACCTTTATGGGTTGAAGATAGACTGAAAATCATCTCCCAAACCTACTGCCAGTTTCTGGAAGATACAGTACTTTCTTCAAGCAGTGGTACAGGAAGAAGTTTGCAGCATTCAAGAGGACCATGATCTTTATGCAGGACAGTGCAGAATTTCTCCACTGCTTGGCGACCGAATAATGACCTGCCCCCTTCCTCATCTGACCTGCTGATTTGAGTGTAGATCATTCATCAGAAATCTAGTGATTTTTTTTTTTTTTTCCAACAGTCTTTACTTTAGAAAACCCTCTACATATCTATAGGGTCAAAAGCAAAGAATGACACATTATCCCTTAAGTATTGCTGAAAATACTCTGTACATGATAATTGCAAATTAACTGCAGGAATGAACACGTGGATTCATTTCCAGTAAAATGTCAGAATCACATGAGGTGACATTAATCTCCCTGGTTTATCATGCTGTTCCTCGTGGGGGCTGCTTACTATCAGCAGGCTGTTTTCCATCATTCTATCTCTTGCAGTGTTTCGGATGAGTAACCCACTTATCTGTCATTTACTATAGAGAATAAAGCCAGCAGACTATAATTATAGGAATTATCTGACCCATAAATCTACCACTGCAGTAATGCAAGTAATACCACTGCAGTTAATCAATGCAATGATGGAAGATGAGTGAATAAAGATACGAGAATCTGCAGAGGAGGCTTTATTTCTCTGTAAATTGCACAGTTTGAATGCATTTTCACATGAATTTTTTTACCAGTGAACACAAACTAGATATAGACCTACAAATCCAATGATGCAACAGGTTCATATAGAGCAAAGAAAGACAGATTCTGTTGCAAATACTACCCAGAATGCCTAATGAGCCTCAACATGTTTGGTAAAAACAGGACTTGAGCATCAACGTTTTATTCATCCACGACAAATCTGTAACTGTGTATTGTAACCATGGTGACATTACAGCCTCTCCTGTGTTGATCAGAGTCTAAAACTCCTGGTAATATAATGATCCAGATACCAACTATCCTGTCATTACATTCATGTTTTTCGTTGCAGCCTGTTCAGCCAATTTGCTGACATTTGAAAGTCATCATTTCTGCCAATCAGATGTTAATTTCTCACCATTATCCGGCCTGTAATCGAGAATGAGTCCTAGCTCAGACTGTTTCTTAGCCAAAACAAATGAATAGTACAGCAGTGGTCAGCCATTAGACTTCAGCAAGCTGAGTGAATGTTTAAATGAGAATTTCTGATGGATATCATCATTTCTGTCATTCGCCTTTGCCTGTCTCCTCACCCTGCTGTTTTGTACTTTTCTTTTTTTTTTTAATGTAGATCAGCTCCTACAGATTCCAGTCAACAGTCACACACACTGAGTTTTGCATAAAAACAGGGCCCTTGATTCAGTCTAGTGCTTTTAGTAAAGGTTTTCAATGACCACTCTTCTGCAGAAGTGCGCAAGAAAAAAAACTAATCTGGATGCAGAGCAGAAATGTATTCGAGCTCTAGCTATGATTGCATCAGCAACTGTTACAGTTTGCATGATAGGATATATACTGTAGGATTCAGGCTGCCTTTTATATGAAAACCAGAAATACGTATATTGCTCCTACACATTCTCACGCCCAACTCGACATATACTGATGCTTGGTCAGGGCGTCACTTTTCAATGCATAGGGTACCTCTAGAGCGTCATTTTTGACACACAGGCTAGCCTGAGAGAAAATACAAAAATAAACACAGCATGAAACGGGATATAAACCCTGGTCCACAAACTTTGGTGTTCTGCCATAACCACCACAACCACTTCCTACTAGAGTTTCTGCTACTTAACTACGTCAACTACGTCACCTGGCCCATGTCATCAATTTCTAATGTCTAAAGACTTGAATTGACTTCTATCTGGCACTCTGTGCATCGAAAATTCACTCTATAAGACATTGAAAACAGACACCAAGGGGTCATGACAAAGCAGAGACTGGGTGTGAGAACAGCTTCATTAAACCACAGACACCCTCAGTCAATATGTTAACCCAGTTAATAATATGGTATCCCTTAAAGGAGCTATATGCAGTATTTCTACTTCAAAATAGTCAAAAATAACCTAAAATTATCATTAGTGTTCAGAACCTCTTGACATCCACCTGTTCACTGGTGACCCATTTAACGGTTAAAGTTACATTTGAGCCATGTTTAAACAGATGTAGTTTGGATTGTGTTTCAGTCACATGTTAAACACAGAAACTAGAAGATGATCCTTTTCAAATGAAACCTAATGACATGCATATTGGACAACGCTGACCCTAGTTTAGGGGCTTATGGACAGAACATACTGTATTACTGTCACCTCTGCATGTACCGGGGCAGGGCCGCCTGTTACAGAGTGTGATGCTGCGTTCAGGGTTTCTTCCTAAGGTAGGACAGGTGACCTTTTCCTTGACTTAAAGAATCACAGGAGGCAGAACATCATCATATTAAACCACATCGTGACATAATTATTTCTGTAGAAACTCAACATAATAGTCTTTCAACATGACCTTTTGATATTCTGTTTTGGAATATTAATTGTTAATAGTTTCTTTTTCATCATCAGATGTTCTTAATTAGTTGTTGTTGATAAAATTGGGTTTTTTGTTGTCTTTAAGTTATATACATCTTATTTCTTTATTACATTTGTAAAAAAAATCCAAACATTTCATTTGTCTTTTTTTTCCAAATTTTTGCCTCTTATTTGCACACAAGAAAATCCAAGTCACATTTATGACATACTGTATGATGCCTTTTCACTACTTTGTCACAGTGGAAGAATTATCTCCAAAGCTGTGCTCCAAGTGGAAATGAGTTTGAATTGGAGCAATGCCAGACTGATCTACCAGAGTAAAGCTCAGGCAAATGCATCGAGTTCCCAGGCTATTGTTTCATAACCAATGTCAACTTTACATGATGTTTAAAACACTCATTTGTAGGTCTAGTTACCCAGCTCTAACTAAATTGCTAAGAGGCTGGATAGCATAAAGAAGTCATGTTTTTGTTCTTTATTTTGATTTGGTACAATTGTAGACAGTTGATATATATATATATCATTGATATTTCAAAGTCATTTCCACTTGTCCTCACACTGGAAAGCTCATGTTAAATATTGATTACACGTAGAATAAATGTGGCATGGCTGCCACAAATGAAGTAGATAATGGTTGCTGCAGGTAGGTGCTTCCTGGCAACTTTGTGTCGGACCACAGCGGTGTGCAGACGACAGTCAGCTAATGCTAAATCTCTTTGCTAATGTTTATACCTGTGCCCTGAAAATGACAAGCTCTCACTGAAAACGACGATCTTTCACTCACTTTACATGAACAGAATATATTCTTGTTTCTTGTTGGTGGTATATGATTTACTTATTTATTTACTCAAAGTAGAAGTTGCGTCATCGGTGCACAAAACGTGACCAGTCCATCTTACACTTACGTCATGTGATGTAAGTTTAACGTGGACATACTGTGAACAATCATTACCTCTGATCAGACGTGTGATGCACATTATTGTAGGCTAGTGTAAATCTGGCAATAGTGTGATGAAAAGTGTGATATATTTATTTCTTTACTCCTTGTGAATTCAGAATCAGAGAGGCACGTGAGCTGTCAATCAACACCATCACTCCAGGTATTAAAGCCTTATGTTACTCCTACGACTTAGATCGGGATCACTGCTGGAAAAATGACAGAGTTGAATGACTCCATCTCGTAAAAACCATACTAAGCTGTGAGGGTGTGAGGAGGCTCCTCAGCTCATCTCTGTTCATAAATGTACACAGTGGCTGCGAATTGAAAACTGTGTGTGTATGTGTGTGTGTGTGTGTGTGTATACCGTGGTTCCAGTGATTATATAATATGTTGCTGCCATCTGGTAAAACAAAAAAAAAACAACAAAAAAAAACAAACAAAAAAAAAGACAGAAAAGCATGTGTGTGCAGTATGTGTGTGTGTGTGTGAGCAGTGGAGTTGTGGGAAGCTGCACTCTGTGGGAAGGTCACAGTGGACAGTGGGGAGAGAGGGGATGTCAGGAGGGAGCATTCTGTGCCAGAGCTAGGTTACACAGATAAAGACTCTGACCTTTAATCACAATACGCACACAGTGTTTCCATGTGTTTTACAGGACATTACGTGGCCTTATGTTAATTTCCTGGAGCCATTGCCTAAGTGTTAACCTAAATTTAACAATGGTTAAAGCTCAAATTTCAGAACTTAATATGAAACATATTTAGAGAAATGTGCATGAATGAATCACTGTTTTATTTCCAATGTGAGAACAGATTATTATGTGCCTTTAAACATGTGCATGATGCATCATAACAGCCTGTGCTCTCATTTCTATGTAGAGGACAAGGGTTGATTTTTCTGTGAAAATCCTTAGGTTATGTGCAGTTTGAAATTGTTGAAGTTTTATTCGCATTGCATTCAGTGACGTATATTCACATTATATCATTTTGAAATAGCCGCAAGTAAGGATATAATACCATATGACACCGTTACAGTTAATAACACTACAGATTTCTCGGAATTTGAGCATTGTTGGAAGTACAAGTTATTAAAATATAGTTGGTTTTAGATATTTTAACATGGAAATATAGCTTTAAACAAAAACATATTTTAAGCCTAGCGCTTTGTATTTCTTCATTCATCAGAACTTGATTTTCCTCACTTGTCTGTCTCAAACAGGGCTTTATATGCATTGACATGAAATAGTCCTTGAAAGTGTAACTACATACAAGCACAGACACATAGCTAGACATTAATAAAGAGTGAATGTGTCTCCATTATGCAGAAAAGACAATATTCTTGAATAGAAACCACCCCAATGTGAGCAGCTCCATCGATACAGACACATTCTCAGCAGGTATGTGGAACATGAACATACACACACATGTTTACACTGGCTGCCTCATCACTGATACCCTGACAGCGACGCTGCATTAGACACACTAGTCAGAAACTGTTTATTTCCTTTTCCTCGTAGCAGCTGTTTACTCATTTTTATGGCTTATACATTTTATGCATGCACTGCACTAATTACTGAGAAAAGACACATGGGTTCAATGAAAACATTAACTGTGAAACATTTCCCCTCTGTCTTGAGCATGAAGGGAGAGTCCATGTCAAACAGGTGTGATGTGGCTTTTGTCACAGAAGGACAGGATGGACACATGCGTTTATCAGCTGCTCAAGTGATACTCACTGTGATTATTATTTGGATTATTTTCATATGGTCCTCTTCTAATCTCCTGTTCTACATTAATTTATTCTTTCACTGTATGTTGTCCATTTTATGTGCAGTTAGTATCTTTGTTGGCAGAATAGTAAATGGTAAAGTGTTTTACCGTATTTCCTGAAATAGTGTCCAGGTCTTTATTTCTCTCAGCTGCAGGAGGAACCAGGCCTTTATTTGAAGGAGGCTTGTATTAGAGTCAGGCCTTTATTTATAATTATCTCTGTTTAATAAGTAGAAATGGTCATAATTAGCACAAAACCTCGTTACTGCAATGTGCTTTTATACAAATGCAACATTTCCTCTACCGTTACGAAATAAAAGCCCTTTCACATTTTAATAGATAGAATCTATTCAGTGCTTAACAGAGCTTTCATTGTGTAAATGTTGTCTTCCTACACCAGAAGTTTATCCATATTATTTTTTACCCAGTCTATATTTAAGGACTGGTTTTTAATTGTTCATATCGTCCTTAACCGGCTATTATTAGAGACCTGACTTTTAATTGACTCCCAGTTTTCATTTGAGGAAATACAGCATGTACCGTTTATGGTAAATAGACTTGCATTATGTTTCTATAGCACTTTTCTATCTTGATGGTACTCAAAGGGCTTTACAATGTGTTACATTCACCCATTCACACACAAACTCACACATTCACACAGTGAAACAGCCGCTTCAGTTCTACAGTTCTGCAGTAACTATTCCAACAGCAAAAACAAATATGTCCATGTGTGCTTTTTTTTTGCAGTTGGAGCAGTTACTACAGAACTTGTTGGAGTCACTATCTGGGAAAGTGTGAAGTCTCTTGGCTTATGTTGTGTGAAAACTGTACCGATGGCGTGAAACATGCATCATGTGCAAAGGTTCTGTTTTTGACAGACTGTCATCCAGACAGGTGTGACTGGAGCTGTAATCTATTCAGTTTCTCTGCAGTAGAATATGGAAATGTCTCAATATGTGCTTACAGTACATTATGAAATACTAAAAATTGTACACAAGCCATTTGATTCATTGTTCACACATGGTTTTATGACGTCTATGAGAATTTTTTTGTGATGACTGAATGTGTTCCATCTGTAGTGTTTTTGAAACTATTTCTGCAATCCTGAAATGGGAAATTTGAAATGAGACATTTTCAAGAAATAATCAGCAAAAAGCAACATTGGATAAGGTTAGGGTTAGGGGTACCCATGTTCAAACTGATGTAGTTTAGGTTGTGTTTCAGCCACATGTTAAACACAGAAACAAGAAGATGATCCCTTTCAAATGAAGACAAATACATTCATATTGGACTTACACTTCTTCTGTTAGAAGCCTAACCCAACTCTAGCTTCTAGAGTGGATGTCTGCACTTTTCACTATAGTTTGTCCACGATGTCAGATTGTTTGGCCAATAACACCACACATGCAGGTCTGCCTTGCTGATCAGTGAGTAAACCTGATTGGCACGGTGCACTTCAATAACCCGGTGGCTGTCTGCTTTCTGTAGTATCCTCATTTCTGAAATGTAAACAACGAACCTGGTGTCCTTTTAATCTGGTGAAATTAAATTCAATCTGAAAGTGAAATATACAAGATTCTACATAAGACTTCAATGGAAAAACCCACTCAAATGTGTCTATATCACAGCTAAGGACTAGATGCTGGTATCTTTATCACGAAGACCATGGTAGTATTTCATTGCCATCTTTTGCACGTACACCTCACGACTAAATTATGCATAGTATATGTGATTCTTTGAAGTGTCAGTACAGTGGTACCTTGACTTACGAGTGTCCCAACTAACGAGTTTTTTTCGAGATACGAACTGTCCCTCGGCTGATTTTTTGCTTTGAGTAGCGAGCTAAAATTCGTGTAATGAGCCAGCTTCAGATAGTTGGCTCAGCGAACGCCACAGTGAACTCCACAGTGAATGCCGCAACAACATGTCTCACATGTTCACTTTAAGCGGTTAGCTCGCAGTGGAAGCATCGGTGTTGTGCTCGCATTTGTGCTTGCACTTTTTCCAACCATGGATTCGAAGAAAGTGGGTGCGAAGGACAGTGCTGAGTAGAAGTCACTGATGTGCATTGAATTGTGTTTTTTGGGGGGATCTGGAACAGATTAATGGCATTTCAATTCATGTCAATGGGGAAAATTGATTTGACATATGAGTAATTTGAGTTACGAGCTCAGTCACGAAACAAATTAAACTCGTAAGTCAAGGCACCACTGTATTTGTAAAACCTTTTCACAGAACAGCTTATGTTATCATCTTCACATGATCCTTTACTTCAACAGACTGAATACAACCATTAGACTAGACTAGACCTGTCATAATAAAACACTCTTAATGCGAGAACACATTCCTTGGTGGATCAGACTTAAATCTGAAGCAATTTCCTCTTCTATCACCAAGGGATGAGTTCTTTGAATGAGCAAGTCTGTTTAAATAGACGTGCCTCAGCCTTAATTTGACTTACACACATTTATTGCTAAATAATCACATAAAGATTCCTTGGCGTCTGATAAGATTCCTGGGTACTATTAAAGACATGATAACAGTGGATGCTAGCGTCATAGTCTGTGTGTTTGATAAAAAAAAGTCACTCTCCACATGGTACATGTTTGTCTTGCTAATAGCAATGCAGCAGAAGAGCACTTGTGTGAAATGAAGCTGTGTAAGGCCAAACATAAACACACCCACGCACTTGACTGGGTCTCTTGTGTGCAGCATCACATATCCCGACAGCTCATTATACGCCGTTATAAAGCAGATAGGATGTCCATCTGCTGATTAGATCCCAACTAGATTACTAAAAGATATCTTTCCTCTAATTGACACTTCTATATTAAATCTGATAAATATATCCTTATT
>JAPQRN010000615.1:0-16334 GCA_037367275.1 Coranthus polyacanthus | reverse complement strand
CTGTCTGTTGTTGAGAGACTTCAGGAATCCATCAGCCTCTCTCAGCATGCGTCCTTTACACCGATGAAGTCGATACCTTTTGGTCAAGGTGTCCTCTTCTCATTACAGCTTTCCTTAAAGTTCAAAGCTCCCCTTGTCAGACACAAGTGTGAGGTTATGAATTGGACCAGAACATTTTACTCATGTCTTTATTTTTACGTCTTGTTTAGTTAAGAGGCGTTGTTCCTTAAATAACCTGTTCAAAAGCCCCTTTATATGAGCGCCATTGTGTGTCAACACTTAAAGTAATCAAGTGTCCACTCCTCCTTTAAGTGGTGGTTTATATTGTTAATATGTACTAGCATCCTAAGATTTCTTTGTTGGAGCAACACAGGTTTATTCCACGCTCTGTTTATTCCAGTCATAATTAATCAGACCTCTGCTGTCACATGTAATCTCACAGAAGAGCTGCATATAAATTGTATATTTCCTGACTGCTTGTCCAGCTGTGAGTAACTTCAGTCTTTCCTGGAAAAAATCATCAGCCATCAGAGCCTGGTAACAGCAGGAGTCCAAAGCGGTCTATAGACCGGGGGGTTAATGTTTACCGTATCTCATGAAGAAATTCATGATTTTTTGCAAGCACTTTTACTTTGAAATGCAAAATTTACACAACTGGGGAATTGCGTAACCAACTAAAAGCCATAGAAACAAGAACATGACTCATCTAAGACTTTCTAAGTATGAATATGCATTGTAGCTCACGCAGTCCTTCGACCACATGCATTTCCATGTGACAAACTAAAAACTGCAGACGTTTAAACAGAAGCTGTGTTAAAGCTTTGTATGTTATAGCATTCCTGTCCTTTATGTAGCATAATATCATGTTACCGTAATATACAATAAGAAAGGATCAGTTCACCCATATTGCAAAAATTCATTTTGTCATCTATGAGTAAAATATTCCCTAAAACCTATGATGATGTTGCTCAGTAAAAGTGTGTGTCTTGTGTAATGAGTCTATTGTTCTGTCTCTATTGTCTTGTGAAGTTCTGAATCCTGTGCTTGATCAAGGGGCAAAACCGTGGCTTGAAATTGAAGCCTATGTGGAAGTATCTTAAAGTGTAATACCACCGACGTCCACTAGATGCTCGCTCCAAAGGACTCCTGGCAACCTTATACTTCTATTGGACGTCTTTCTATACTACTGCCACTTTTCCACTGACGGTATCAGGTATTTTGTGATGAACTCCACGGTGAAGAGAGGTGTTGCGCTTCAAAACCCAACGGGACTATAACAAGTGCATTAAGGTGATTACGTCTGCAGGTTCAAGTTGATTAACCGAATACTTTTAGAGCTAAAGAATCATTATAAAAAGACTGAGCCAGTCTTTGTCCCTGCTTTCAGTCACTGTGGTGTCTTGTGTAACTGTCCACAAGAAAATGAATAAGCCAGTTTCCCAAAATGTTTCTTTGAATGCACCATGCTAAATTACTGCAGCGTTGCTCCATCTCTATTAAGTAAGTTAACATATTGTGTTAACATAGTCTCGCATAGCAGGACCTATCTCCACACTTCATCAGTTCTGTGCCAGCGCTGGAGACGGGTCTGGCGTCATCCAGCGTCGTTCTGGAAGAAAGGGTAAAAGCTCTCTGTGCTGTTTGTATTTCATTAAACGAATCACACTCATCTTGGGCGTCAGGACGCAGTGACAGTACATTTGCAGAATAAAGGAGTTGTTTTGGTTCAACACGTGCGCATGAGGAAGCGCCTCGTGGTATTAAAATAACTAAATCTGTACAAAAGAAAAAGACGTGTCTTTGTCAAAACGTGCCATTTTCAGAACGTTGTTGTTCTTTCATGTAGTGAGCGGTAACGCGCACGACTGGAATACTCACTCTTATTACGCCAGAGTACGTCCTGTAAGCCAGATCAGTGTTAACATATAACATATTGTGTTAACTTACCGGTCGTAACAACCATTGCAGACAGTTTTGATTCTATTGGCCCCGGTTTTCAGAAATACGACTCTAAAATCCAGCAGCATCAAAAGGAGATGTACTAATGACCTTACTAAGAAATTCACTAGAAAAAGAATGTCCCACTTTCTGTGGAAAACCACAAATACATTGAATAACCCGTCATCTCCCAGGCTGGAAACCACATGACACCACAAGAGAAACATTTTTATTATTGTTTGTTTTTTTGTTCTTTTTGGTGAACTAACCAAAAAAGGCAGGAAAAAGTACCCTTCACGTGCTTATTAAAATTGATCTCACTGTAAGCGTTTAAATGAGATGCATCGTACGGTTGCATCAGAATTTCAATGTGTTATTCCCGAAAACATTTGAGTCTGTCCTGTTATGTTCTCTACTCTGCGCGTGTGTGTGTTTTTCATGTTATCGCCGTGTTGTTTTGGAACAGGAATTTGTTCACCCACCTCCAGAGAAAGAAAACTCGTGGGGGAAACTGATCCTTGTGTGTGTGTGTGTGTGTGTGTGTGTGTTCGTGTTCATTCAGTAAGCATTGGCATTATCAAATGACTGATTTTAATATTGTTTTCATCATGTGGGTGTTGATTTAATAGGACTGCTTTTAGCTTTAAGTGGATTGCCGATGAAAATGGAGCATGTATGACTTTGAGTAGGATTTGTTGTTTATGTATTCAGTATTATTCATTGTGTGTCTGTGCGTGTTTGCGTGTCATTTAGACGGAGGTGAATCATTAATGTGTTTACACCGAGCTTTGTTTTTGCAGATTGACCCGTGCACAAAAGTCACAGCAGTGACCATAAATGTTAGTCATTTATGTTTTTATATATTTATATATATATATATATATACAATGTGGACAGCAGGATTTCCCCTGGCCTAATTTGGCTTCTCAGGGACTAGAAGAGTGGGAGGCTGACATTTTTCTATTAAGAGTGATACATGTTGATTCTCCGTATTTAGAGAGGATGCCTGTGGGCAGAAACACCTGCATCCATTAGCCTTTCAATGACATAGTTTGTGTGTAGGTTGTGTATTTAGAAGTCGAATCAACAGTTTTGTTTGCAGTTTGCAGTCTTTGAAAGTTTCCAGACTCAAAAGATAAACGATATGTTAACGAGAAACGAAGACCAGTGTCCGAAATTAACTTTGTGTCTCGCTGGTCAAAAAATATAAATCCACTCGCTAAAATGCATGCATATTGTGTATGAGTTTAGCATTTCATTATTAAGAAAATGCTGCATTAAAACAACATGAAACTGATCGCAGATATACTTGGGGATCTGTTCAATGACATTGTGGAGTTTTGACAATAAGTCGATGAGATTTTTTTCTAAAATATTTTAAGGCAGTCTGTGTTGAAAGGGGATATTGTTATGATTTTAGCATCTAATTGTTAAAAAGAAACATGAGAGGAATAACAGATGTAGGCCTATGTATTTAAACAAAGGAAGAAAAAAACAAAAAACATTGCTGTTTTAAACAAGCTTCGTGGCCATTTGAGTACAGATTTCAGAGTTTATGAGGTGCACCTGAATGCACCATGAAGTCCCTCAGTGTGTCAGACTCTCACACAGACTCTGGCAGAACAAAAGCAGTGCATCTGTAAATCATACCATTAACGTTAAAGACTCTCAGCATTACTGTTTTTTTTTTTTATCTTAACAGTTTTTTACTGCATTTACCTTCCACTGTAGCGGATACACGATTTACTCGCCAAACAGCAGAGCCTCATATAAAATTAAATGCAGAACCTTGAAATTGTATGGCCCATGTGTGTGTTTCCAGTTATCCCCTTTTCAAGGACTGGATGATATTCATCCTGTCTATTTTTGGGAGTTCTGCTATTCAGAGCACTCAAATAAAGCTCTGCCAAGTCTTATCTGGGTTTTTATTGTTCTCAGAGGCCGAGAACTTCACTCCCATGGAAAAAAAAAAATGTGTCTTGAATTCTCGATCTGCAAGCTTTCAGGTCTATAAATGGTACATTCTGTGCTGGGTCGCTGGGCAGAAAAAGCAGACTCTCTAATACTGTTATACGTTTTGTTTTGGGTTTTTTTTTTTTTCTTCACCTTTTTTCGAGTTTGTTTCTCTTCCAAGGACATCTGCATTTGAATGAGTCGAGTAATGAAATGTTCTGAAAGCTAAGAGGCTCATAACTGTTGAGTGTGACGGAGGCGGGGCTGGATCGTGTGATGTGTCTCAGTTTATGGTGAGAGAAAAAGTCTGACTGTTTTTCATCAGCGCATTCATATTTTCCAGAGGTGGAATGCAGCCAAGTACATTTACTGTACTTCAGTACAAACTTGAGGTTCTTGTACTGTACTTAAGAACTTCCATTTTCTGCAAGTTTTTACTTCTTTACTTCTACTCCACGACATCTCAGAGGCAAATATTGTCTGACATCTTTAGTTATTTTCCAGATTACAATTTTTCATCCGTTCCCTGTCCGCTGAGAACCATGTATCTCCAAATGTGGGCGATAAATGTGACTGTGTATGATCGAAATCTTTCTTAAGCTAAATAAAGGCTGAAAACATGGCTGTTTTTCTGAGCTCACGAAGAGTTGACATCAAACGTCATATAATAGTGTAATACAGTAAAACAGACGGGGATCATGTTACTGTGCAGTGATGTTCTTTCTTTAAGTACATTTTGCTGATAATACTCGCATACTTTCACTTAAGTAAGGTTTTGAATTCAGAAGTTATACTTGTGGAGTATTTTCACAGTGTGAGGTTATTTCATTCACTGAAATCAAGGATCTTCGAGGTTTTCAGTCACATCCGGCAGTTTTTTTTGTTGTTGTTATGATTGCCGCAATGAACAGTCTCCTCAAAGTACATTACAGTCTCCTCATCCTAAAATGACTCATAAGTCTAGCAGTCTGTCAGCAGAGCTGTTTACAACTCAAATGTCTCCCAGGCCCGACGTCACGCAGACAAACATACCCGGACACAAACACCAGCAGCTCCTCACTCACATGCACACAGGTATCAGGTGTGTTAACTAACTACCATGTCGCTTGGTTGTTGTGTTTTGCAGGCAAACTACCGTTCTTTCCTGCGCCAGGTCCTGGAGGAAGTCTTCCACCCTGACAGACTTGAATGTGCCGACATCGAGCACATGTCCGGAGGCCTCACGGACCTGCTGAAGACCGGGTTCAGTATGTTTATGAAGGTCAGCCCGTGCTCACACACACGTTTATTGTACCGGAGTCAGTTTATTGGACAAACCGCTGCACGTGGAGGCACAAGCTGCTTCTAGTCAATTCACAGTAATAACTAGGAGGGCACATACCTCCACCAAGGCCTCACAGTCCCGTAATTCAATCAAATTCTCTATATCTATACAGGATATTGGAAAAACAACAATTGCTGCTCAAAGTGCTGTACAATCAGAAATAGTAAAAGCCATAAAACATTGTAATAGAAACACAAAAAAAACACAGAATCATAAAAACAACACAAAGACCAGGGGCTGCATGTTATCTCCCTCTCTCTCTCCTGTCTTTCCGGTCTCTCTATTGTAACTGTAATAAAGGGTCAAAAGGAGGTCAGCTGATCTTGGGACCGCCAGGCTGGTCAGCTGACCTCACAGATCTGGACCAGGTAAGTGGTTGTAAAAGGTCAGAGACACAGGTTGGCGGTAGCCTGTGCAATGATTTTTAAGCAAACAATAAAATCTTAATATCAATCCTAACACATACAGTGAGCCAGTGAAGGGAGGCCAGTATGAGGGGAAGATGAAAGCATGATAAAAAGGACTTGACCTCACAGTAAAAACCTCAGCTGGAAAAAGCGCAATTTTAAAACAGAAAAACTGAACACGGGTAACGTAAAAAATGAAAAAGTGGGGAAAGAAATTCCAGGATCAACCCCTTTTTTTCCAAAATGTAATGGGTTAATCCTCGGCGACACGCTCTACACTTCCACCAACTTTGATGAAAATCGATGCAGTAATTGTTTTGTAATCCTGCTCACAGACAAACAAATAGTAATGAAATCATGAGCTCCTTCGTGGCGTTAATAACACTGTGAATCTGTACCAACAGGGAACAACACGGTGCTCCCCGCCATCACCGGACCCCACCTCCATTTGAAAACAGCTAACCAGTAAAAGCCAAAAGAGCAGTGAAAAAGAAATGTGATCTCTCACTATCTTGTCACCCGCAGTCACTGCAAACAGCGTTCAGAGAAGCACTCAGCTTCTATCCCATTTGTGACACGCAGTTAACCTCCAAAAGCAACACTGTTCATTTCGACAGACGGTGCAGGGACCGTCGGACTGTTTTCCGAAAACAGGAATCTGCTCTCAGAGAAAATAAATCTCAAGTGCACAGAAGTAATACAACAAATGCTTAAGTAGAAGTTGATATATTAGATATTAGCGCTGTAAATTCAAATCCTTTTTCGATCTTTTCAGCCGAGATCCAGTGCATCCTAAAGTCTCTGATGCTGCTCATAAGTCACTTCAGTTTGAGTCAAAGTGAATTATTCGGACACTTCAGAAAGGGAAAGGGCTGGTTGAATAACGACATAAATGTTACGCCGTGTCATGGCTGGATATAATGGTCACCGAGGAACATTCTGTGAAAGCATTAAACACCAACTGCTCAGACGATGTTGTATGGAAACTGCAGCAGCAACATGTAACGTAGCTGCGTTTACATTAGTTGTTCAGTTCTTTCATTTTTGTGGGTTTTTCTTTTCGAAACGCACCCAAGGAAGACACAGAGCCCCAAAGCGGTGCGATATGACTATTTTGGTCAAAAGTTTTTTTCCTGCAATAGACATGGATTTTTGGGGCTTTTGGGTAATGTATATCCACCACAGAGCAGATCTCTATCCACAGTCTGATTATCCCACATCTGGACCTGCTTAAACTGATGATTACCCTGGGGGAGGTATTAGACTGGTTGTGTAACCATGGCCTGGTTCTACACAAATGAAGAAACTTGGCCCACGAACTCCCAACTCAGACAGACTGAACCTATAAACCTGAGCATGCTATAGGAGTACGGTGCACACCCTTCATGCCATAAAACCACCCAAATAAAACGACTATTTTTAACCACACAGCGCACTGCGTACCTCAGAGGTTACAGCCTTAAACACTCTGCGCTCTGCAGTCGTCCAAACTTCCTTAAACTGGAAACTTTACCGGTCTGTGACCTAATTGTGCTTTTGTGTATGTCTGCTGTCCCAGGTTCACTCTCTGCTCAGACAGAGTCCCTTTTGTCCAGGTTCCCACTCCGTAGAAAGTTAATGTAGCCGCAGCTCGTCCGTTTGAGGCCGGAATCTCGACGCATATAACATACAGTTCAGACAGGAAGTACTGTCTTTGGGCGGAATTACGCATGTTCAGAATTGAACATAATTCATGCGAAGGTGATTCAAGAAGTTTTGATTTTGGAATCTCTTCACTTTACACAAACGTCTAAGGTTGACACGTGGGTGCACAGTTGCATTATGTCCCACAGTCTATATCTCCACAATGAAGGCTCAAATTGTAACAGCGTGGCCCTTTCATGTCTATCTATTTAATTACTTTCATCTGCTGAAGGAGTAAAGTTTTTCTGTTCTCCCTAAAAAAAAAATCAGAATCCACCTTTTATGAGTGATGTCAAAATATGAACCTATCTGTGGGCAAATATTGATTTATACAAGTTGACTTTTAGGCAACTCTCATCTTGCACCCAGCAGATAAACTTTAATATAACAACATTTTTACTCCCAAAATTAGCACATATATCCGGTTTTTTTGGGGGTTTTTTTGTTTTTTTAAACACAGGTAAACCGCCTAAACATGGGCAATTGATTCCTTTCACACTGCCAGTAGAGAAGTTTGTCTGTTTATTTTATTGCAGTACATCACGTTCAATGTCACAAATGTGCCAGAAGACAGGGAACAGTAGATTCCCCTCAAATTCCCCTCAAATCTGGAGAAGCTCTCCCCTGCCAGTGCTTCATCTTGAGAGCTGGAGCCAATAAACACCCATGATTACTGTCGTCATTTGACCTGGAAATGGATGCTGATTGTTGCCAATTTCAACCTTTCACACAAATCTAAATGTTAGTGTGTGTTTTTTTTTTTTTTGTCCAGTGTGAAAGGGGTATAACAAAGACTAAGTTTTGCATATTTAGAGGTTTTCGATGAGTATGACGTGTTTCAATGACGGTGGAGGATGGAGGAGAAGATGCCAATTTAACAACTTTTTGATGAGGCCGATTAACTTTCAAGAGAACATTCAAATTCAGTTATTCAGCTCAGTGTATTTTTATTACGTCTCGTGACATGACTGGAGGGGGTCTTTAAAACCGAAATCAGGGGGAAAGCAGTGCCTCATGTTGGGATTCATACCGGTGACCCGGCTCGTTCTAAGGTAACAAAAACAAGATCTTTATTTTCAGATTATTATACGCGAATGAAAAAAAAAAAAAGGAAAATTATGAATATTATATGCAATTTAATCTTACACTCTGGATCTTCAATTCAAATCGCTTGGGTCTGTATTAACGTCCAAACTCTGATTCATAAATCTTACTTTTGATCGACCAAATAAAGTGCGTTTTTTTACACAGTGAGAGCCTGGCAAAACCAAGTCAGCCGAACACCAGGACCTTTCTTTTGTATTACCATTTGTAATTTTTTTTTTTTTTTTAAATCAAGGCGATGGTGGCTTTCACAAAGCAGGTGGATGTGCTTCACTTTGAAGACACAGGAAAAAGACTTTCCCTCTCTTCTCTTCATTTACACTTGAAATCACACCTCATGTTTACACAATACCTTAAGCCCCTCCCTCCCCGTCCATCCCATGGCAGTACACATGGTTCAGACACTCGGAGGCGGAATGCAAATTTGGATTCAGCGAGCATGCCTTCTCCTGTGTCCGCCTCTGAACACAAAATAAGGCACGGGCAGAAAGCAGTTGTTCACATATTTTTCAGTACACACATGTTGAATCATCCCTGACACGCTTCACCCCAGCTTTCTGGTGCTTCACGTGTACAGCCACTCTCGCCTTGGGGCCGCCCCCCTGCAGCTCTGATTGCCTGATTAGGATTCACAGGCTGCAGATGTGTCCTGACTGCCAGCCAATAACACGCAGCTATTATTCCACAACAGCCAATCGCGCGCAGCAGAGACCCAACGGCTCACTCCGCTGTTCAAATTCATCTCAAAGTCAGCGACAGTCACATATTGTGTTTTCCTCATGCAGGTGATGCGCAGTTGTTGTTTGTGTGTGTCGTACGAGGGCGTGTTTTTGTTAGCACCTGCTCGCCTGTCCACGTGTCAGCCATTGTAACACCAGGGTGAGACGACATGAGCAACCTGTGTCCTTACAGAGTCCACTCTAATCAGTGTCAGGGCTATGTCAGTGGTGTCCAGCTGAGTAGTGACTCAGGAAGACACACGGAGAGAGAGAGAGAGTCAAACATAGACAACAAGGATTCGCTGATCTGTTTTAGGAACCAAAAGCAGCACCTCAAATGGCCTGAAAATGCGCCGATCAGTCACAGTGTCCCGTCTTATTTCCAGGTGAGTCGCCCACATCCCAGCGACAACCATCTGCTCTTCCTCTTCCTGGTCGGCGGGGTCACGCCCTCAGAGCTTCGCCTCATCAAAGAGCTAGTCTCCACCCACAAACCGGGGACGCAAGTGAGTAGCCACGAGTCAGAAGTCAGCAACTGTCATGTTTCTGTGTGATCATGGTTGCATTTCTGTGGAGCCTGGGAAGGGGAAAAAAGGTCATTGCGTTGCTATTATTCAAATGTTTTTCCTAAACTAAAAATGTTTTCCTCCCATCACACTTGGTGGATTACAAGAACAAATATTTCGGAAAACACTAACACTTCAGAAATCGCTAGTTCCTTAAATTAGCATTTAACCTTTTGTTTTATGTCTTCACAAGGAAAGGACAAGGTGAATATATCAGACTGTTTGATCGATAAATTTAAATATTCCTGGGAATGCAGGTGTAAAATCTATGGTAAAAATTCAAGTTATTAAAGCTCATATTTATTCACTAAATGTTACTTTAACAGCTGTGAGAAACAACCTTCATAGTCTATACCACTGTGGTTCGTGATTTATCATTCACTGTTAAAAAACATCGCCTCCTTTGATTTTTTTTTTTTTTTCAGTCAATCTATTTATTTATAATACAACAAACTGAGATGTTCTGGATATATTAATGGAAAACACGGTGCACACAGATTCTGCGAGAAAGAATAAACACACACCTGTATTGCTGTAGATTTTCTCCACGAAGTTATAGTCCTTTTTATAAATACAAAACTGAAAGATTATGGGTGGGTGTCTTTCAGTTGATGGTGCATAGTCATTCAGGTACACACTGAAATACATTTATCAGGTAAATAGATGAAATAAGTCCTCTGTCTCACCAGTAGCCATAAAAATCAAATATTGAGGGACAAAGAGAGGGATAAGCTTGAGGCGACCGCTGAAAGGTCGGTTCACAGGCGGTCTGCATCGTGAGTATAGTAGATTCAGACGGGTCCAGGCTGAATACGAATGACTGACGAGAATACAATTGAAGATAAATTAAATTGACCCACACACACGTCGATCAGGTGTAGAGATAAGCGAGCCATCGGAGGCGCGCGCATATTATGCAGCATTTGCCTGAGTGTTTGTTGTGGTTTAACTCTTGATTACATGTGCCGTTCACACTGACATACAAAACATGCAAATGAATGCATTTTCACTGGGGGAGAGGAGTGAGAGGAAGGCAAGGTGGGAGATCAGGCAGGGTAATGTGGGGTTTTTCTTAATAAATGGCTTTGAGGCAATGAAAGGCCTGGAAAGGAAATGATCAAAGCCTTCCATCTGTAATGAGGAAAGGTGAATAAAGGTGAGGTTATATAATATCCGACATGTACACACACACACACACAGACCTCAGCACCCACTCTGTCCTTAGCAGATACGGTGCATGCACAATATATACAAGCCAAATGTTCATGGCCACACTCACTGACATCAAACTACATTTTCTCCGAAACATATATTTCTGTGCTGCTGCGAACAGGCCCGACGCCAGTTGTAAGCGCTGACCTAGAGTTAGAGCAACAGTGCTGCAGGAAAACCGATTTTGTGTTATACAACAAAAGAAGAATGTAGTTTTTACTTCAACTAGGACACACTTGGAGAGTGCATTCTTCAGATGAATCTGTACAATTCTTTAAATCTATCACTGACAAGCAGAAGGGTTTTGTTTTTTTTCACAACCAGAAACTTGCGGGAAACTACGATGAATGGTTAGCCAAATTTAAAGACAAGTTGTGGTGATATAAAATTGACATACTCTAATAAGTGCTTAGAAGTGTCTTTAATCTAACAATAGCTATATTTAACACTTTTAAGGACTTAGAAGAACTTCTTACTTAATAACTAACATCATTGCAAGGCCCTTAATAAAGAGAATTACAGAATATTCTAACAATTCAGCCATTTTGTAGTTTCAAAAACCTGTCCACGCTAATAAAGATATTTTAGAAAAGAAATATTCCTTCTAAGTTTGAGCCTTCATCCACACGTCCCTAAAATGAACACCTTCCAAACTGAACATTATTTAAAACTCCAGTTTACGCGTATCTATGTGGACATATAAAACACATGGCCATTGTTGCTTTGTGTAATGAGCCCACACCTGAAATAACCACAAAATGTGGTGGATATATACTGGTTTCTTTATGTTTGTTTGGCCCTAGCAATTACAAGTTTACAGCTTCGGCTCGGCTTCATCAACAGGCCCAAAGCCTCTGCGTCTGCTGCGCCCGGTTTTCTGTCCACCACTTGAAGTCCACCGGGAAACACGCGCTTGTTTGGTGCGCTTTTAGGTGTTTTTTTTTTTTTGCGTTCTCGTGTCTGCGGACATATTTTGTAAAATCACGTGGACAGAATTTCTTTTAAATGGAGGTGGGAAAGTATCTGTTCAGAGACATATCTGTACTTGCGTGGACTGGGCCTAAACAATATACCTCCTTTTCAGAAAAAAAAAAATGTCTGACAAGAAGAGTCAAATTGGCAAAGGCACCTGATTCATGCACCTTGTTGATTGCCAATTTGCACTCCACCCGCCCTGACATTCGCGTCTGCTTCATTTGTAAGTGTTGAGGTACACACAGTGACCTATTTGAACCTGAATGAGTGTCTTGTGCTCTGCTCCAGGTGCTGGTTCTGTCCACCAGACTGCTGAGACCGACAGATATCGCCGAGCTCCTCTTCACCACCCGAAGACTGGCGCCTGATATCGGTGTCTGAAGCCGGCACGTGGGAAGACACATGCGCAAGGACACATGTACCAAAAATGTGGAGAGAATAATGAGAGTCTCTGTTAAAATCAAGGAGACAAAACATTCCTGCCTGGCAAATGTCAATGTGTTCTGTTGAATTACATTTTAATGAAAGGCATAAATTAATTACATAAAGGAGGCTTTTTGACTTACTTTTCTGGGGGACAGAGAGTAAGTGTCATATTATTGTAGGCATCAAATGTTAATATCAAAAATTAAATGAGCTACTTTTCAAGTAAGCACACGTGAGACTTTTTTTTGTTTCCATCTTGAGCGCGCCGGGCTCAGTTGTTGGCCGCTTTTGGCCGGGATGCGTTAAAATCAGGACATATGTGTGAATTCATTACCAGCGGAGGTGTGAACAGAGGGAAGCTGTCCGGGTGAAGAGAATCTCTTTCCCCGTCCATTCTCACCTCACCGTATCGCGTGTTGGCAAATGAGAGCAGAATAATTAACAAACGGTTTCACACTGTCTGCTAAAGCCAATAACTCGGTCAGACCCAGAGCTCGCCTACCTGCACCTCCCACACCCAACTTTTTTTTTTTTTTATCGCTCAAGCATGAATCACCTCAACTTAGAGCTCCTACTGCACCACCTACACATCTGGATAACCACAGTCTCCCTCATTTTATCAGCGATCAAGACACAGAGTGTGGTAATCCTCTTAGTCTAGTGTTTTGTGGCCCGCTCGCCTGCCTGACAGACAGAAACTAGATATTCTAGATTCACTAATTGAGTTTTCAACTGTAAATAAACAGATCTCTAATGTAATAACATGCGTTCATTAGAGCGTTATTGAGAAAGCGCTTAATAAAATTTTCTCTTCGTCTTCTTGGGAGATTTAATTTTCAGAAGAGCCTCTAGGAAAACAAAGCGCTGGGAAAACTATAAACTCTTCCAGCACTGTCATCTTAGGTTATATAAGCAGCCTCGTTGTCAAAGTGATTGTCTGAGGCCAAGGACTTCACCTGAGGTTTGAGCTTCAGAAGAGGCGGCTCTAGGCTCGTGCTTCTATTGTCTTTGTGCTATTCATCGCTGTTCTGGTAACAGGGGCTTTTGTACGAGAGTAGGCTTATCCGTCAGTCAGACTACCTTTGTCTCGTGTGTGTCATCTCATTCACGGCAGCAGCGAGGTCTGTCACACCTGCACCTGAGAGCCATGGACTACAACCGTTGTGATATGTGCTGAAAAATTATATTGCGATTGTTTTGACCGAGACGACCCTTGCAGCGAGTCACGATTTTTAGTGGGAACGATCACTTTTAATTTTGGTGAATTGATTTTTCGCTGGGGTCTGAAGCAAACAAGGACGTTTCCTTACGCTTGGAGAGCTTGATTTATACACGTCTCTGTAGCAGCGTAATGCCTCATTTATGACGCCGTGTTTATTAAAAGAATTGCAGCTCCTGTGATTTGGATATTGCACCTGGCCATATTGCAATTTTAATATGTGAATATGTGAATAATGCTAATGAACTGATTCTGTGAATAGAAAAATGAACTGTTGTGTGTCGGGTGGTGGATATTGTGAAATGATAAACAAGAAAACATAGACATAGTCCCAATTCATCATCATTTTATTGTGACCAAAAAGTGAAACAGTAACAAATAAATAACAGTTGGCCCTTTGGACTTTTCCTTTTAAAGTGCAATAGTGATAATAACCAACGCATGCTACATACTGCTGCCCCACTCCACCTCGTATAATAATAACCCCTCACAATGATGGTTTTGGATGTGAAAAATATACTGCAGATATTACTGACATAAATAGACACGCACTGGCTGCACTGAGCTCAAGTGGCTGGTTTAATAATACCAGCATTTAGCGGTGAGTCTGAATAAAGACGGTCGCAATGAGCAGAGGCTAAAAATAAGCTGTAGTGTCCTTCAGAGGCACTGTTGCCAGGTGTGCTTCATTTACAGTTTCTGTGTTCATATCCAGATCATCTGGGTTTCAGTCCACCTCAGACTGCTGCTGTCTCGCTGTCCTCCGCTGTCTGTTCTGCCACTTAAGGTGACAAAACTTCAGGACAGACGCCTTCAGTCTAAATAGCGTTGCCTCTGTCAAGATTCGTCTGCCTGCCGTTAAACCGATCACTGTGTCTTCTTCAGCACAGGACGTTTGTGGAGGAGCACGAATCTCCTCTGTCCTCTTTCCTCCCTCAATGCTTTCTTTCTTTCTGTGGCCACTCTGGACCACTTTCAACTTTTATCCTCCTTCACACCGAGGTGACAGTCCTCACTTTTGCTGACAGCGCCTGTTTGAAACGCCTCTTCAGGTCTTGCATGTTAGGAGACTTCGGCCTGGGGATGAGAGGTGAACGCCTCTTTTCTGGGGCGGCGCTGGCGCTGGAGTTGTGTGTGGGGTTGGAGGCGGGGGCCGGCTGCTTGGCGAGCTGGCAGCACAGCCTGTGGAACGCCCCATGGACCTGGTTGTAGTCCTCGCTGGCTGACACTTCATAGAAAGAGCAGCCCAGAGTTCCCGCCAGCAGTGGACCCTGCTGGGAGTCGACGCGTCTCAGGTGCAGTAAGTCTGCCTTATTGGCCAGCAGGATAACTGGAGGAGTATTCCCACTGCCGGCACGCACCACCAGCTGGTGCAGCTGATCAATCAGGTCGAAGCTGCGCCGGTCTGTCACGGAGTAGACCAGCACCACCGCGTCAGCCCACTGGATGGAGCAGGACACGTGTTCAGGTAGACTGATGCCGTTATCGGTCATCTGGGGAGGAAAGGAGGAAAGACGATGATTAAAACCCAACTCGGCGCGAACAACTTCTTACAGAGATTTTAAGCATCGTTCTGACCTAAAGTAAAGAACACTTTTCTGAATTCAGACCAGATTAAACATTCCTGACTTCATGCACCTGATCTTTTGTAATGACTGGAATGCTGTCTGAGAGCTATAGGGTTACTCCTGCTGAACAGTGAGGTGTGGGTGAATGAGCAGTCTGGATCTGGATGAGGGTATCATTTACCCTGGCCTCAGACATCCATTAGCCCAAATGGGAGATTAGAAAGCCTATAACTGAAGGGCTGAAGGGGAAAATGTAGATATACACACACACGTTTGGCTTTGGACTGGTGCCCAGACAAGAGATACTTAGATGACCTTAGCAGTCAGACAGTAAATTAGACTGTATTATCTTTGTATGGGATTATCCCCGACTCGTAAACAGATTCCCATGGGTTAAAGCTCTAGTACCATACATTTAGCCCCAGGGAGAAAAAAAAATAAGAGGGGAAGTCTGTTTTCTGTCTGAGGGACAGGACAGCTGAAAATGGAAAATGATTCTTACCTCTGCGCCAGGAGTGTCCTGGACCTGGATGGTGGCTTGCTCTCCATCCACCTGGACCTCTCTAGAGTAGAGGTTACCTGCACAAACAAAACGTACATTATTTTAACAACTAAATGATAATCACCGTTTTCGAAGAGTCAGATGAGCCTATTTCATGCTGTTGTGCTGCTGTGTAACTTACCGGCATTCCTCTCATAGTCTCCGATGAAGCGCCTCGTTAGGAATCTAACGACCAGAGCTACGATAAAGGAAACCAAGGATAGGATGTTAGGCATTTATTATAAGACCGGGTAATATAAAAAAAATAAACGTGCCGTGAGTTCACTGTATCGCGTTTGACTTTCACTTTTCATTTTCTTACCTGTTTTCCCAACTCCGCTGCCTCCTATTACAGCTATCTTAATGGTCCGGTTGGGACCCGAGTATTCAGGTGTCGGATACTCCGTGATGGTCGTCATGTTCTGGATCAGACGCATTTTGTCCGCTTGTCAATTTCGTCCCAGAAAGAAAGAAAAAATCCAAAAAGACGGAAAAATGCTGCGGGATATTAAAAAAAAAACAAACAAAACAAATTCAACAAAGTAATTCCTGCGTGACGGTGGAAGCGGGTGGGTACGACTCCAGAGCTGCTCGGAGGGTCTGAGGCGAAGAGAACTGAGCGACTGCTGAGGAGCGCGCGAGGCTTTTATAAGCGCTCGAGCGGCGCCCACATCTGATTGGGCGGCGGCATCCCCCCCC
>JAPQRN010000614.1:0-16334 GCA_037367275.1 Coranthus polyacanthus | reverse complement strand
GAGGAGAGGAGAGGAGAGGAGAGGAGAGGAGAAGAGAGGAGAGGAGAGGAGAGGAGAGGAGAGGAGAGGAGAGGAGATTTAAAATATTTTCAAAAAGAAGTGTTTTTGATAGTACTGAATGTTCATATTATTCTGATAATTACACTTAGAACATTGGTTATGAAGGTTTTCATTTTAAAATAGTGGGTCTGGGATACACTGTGCTAGACAATAAGTTGTGTGATTGGTAAAGTACGTAGGTTTCATCTTGTGCGGTCTGCCATCCGATAAGCCACAATCACGGCATGAAAATCTATCATCGATAAAGCCAAGTAAAATGATCAGACTTGCATACAGTCACGTGCCTGTGGGCACACAATGAGCACTCGCTCCGCAGTTTTTATCTGTCCTGCCAGCCAGCGCATCGGCCCCAGCTTGGCGATCTTCCCCTGCTGCCAGATGTCGATAGCGACGCTGCAGCTGCCGTGCTGCTGCAGGAAGTCTGCCAGGGCCACCACCGCGCTCTGGAAGGCCGAGTTCTCCGCAGGATACACCACCAGGACCGACACAGGAACCGTGGGAGATGTCGCCACTCTTCTGAAACCCAATGCCGTGGCAAAGCTGACGAAACAGTTTCTATCTAGAGAATAAGAAAACATTAGAAATGAGTACTTTTCAGTCCCTTACTCTTTTTCTTTCATCTATTATTTTGTTGTACAAATTAGTTGTTTACAGTCCCTTAAACCCTTTCAAGAGAATAAGACATGTAGCCTGGAGGTCATTTAAAGTTGAAGCTCTTTGAATTGTGAAAGAAAGATCAGAATCATTAGGTGCTATAATAAGAACCGAAAGTTCAGTCAGATGCGTCCACTATCCTGTATATGCTGCTCTGGTGTGTTTGTGAAGACACAGCAACCTTGACCTTTGGCCACCAAAATGTAATCTGTTCATCCATGAGACCAAGTGAACGGCCGTACCAAGTTTTAAGACGTTTTCTCAATCAATCCTAAGATATAGTGTTCTGAAACATGAATAGGGACTGACTGATTGATGGACAAACCTTCTTATAGAGATGTGTGGACACATCTCACAAATGTTGCTGTAAATGGATTAAAATAATTGTTGCTCCAATAAAAATGTTAAATATTTTGGTCAAACAATTAAGTAACAGATATATCCAAAGCATTTTTGTAATAGTACAGGTAAACACATAGACTATGTATTGTGTAACACTAGAAGTAAACCATGCTGTGCGCAGAATAAAAGGGAATAAAATGCAATGAACTGAGCATGTGGTCTGATATGATTTGACATTTATGAGATGTAGTACTTAGAGCCTCTTTTCACAATAAATGTATGATAAAAACTGCTGTATTTACAGATGAGGTAGCACAAAATCAGGAGCATCAAACAGGCCAACCCTCCGAAAATGGCCAACTCTTGACGGTGGTCATTCCTACGTGGAATTGCATGGGCTGCAAAGACAAACACAAACATAACTCATGCCTTGTGATTTACTTGATGATTTAGTTTATCCATGAATGTACAGACAGTGAATTACCTGAAGCGATAATGGAAGGAGTGGTTGTAACTGTAACAAAATATTTAAAAGGTGCGGTTATAATTCAATTCAACGAATCAAGATCATTGGTATCAACATTTATATATCATGCACACATCTATGGGATTTCTCACCTGTGGGCTTTTCTGTAAGTGGAACTGCTGAGAAAAGAGAGACAAGAAGAAGGCTCAAAACATGTTAATGCTTTTATTGTCCTGTTAAAGTGAGTTTTTTCCTATTTTATTTTGTACAGCTGTTTTTAAAAAATGTGCTGATGAAAAAGTAAACAGACTTACTTGATTTCGGGTATACCTCGATGTTGACAGTTAGGTAAGCAGGGCCGTCTTCAGGCGGAATCAAAGGGATATTGGCAGCTTGGATGAAATTTTCGCCAATGTGCGCTTTTGTTAAATAATAAAACCATACCTGGATTTAAAGAAGACAATGCAAATGTTTCTATTTGTAATTAAAATGTATTAGTGATGATATTTGTGCTTCTCTTTGATACCTCATCTGGCCCAGTGATGTTTGCCAAAGGCGGAACGTATTTACAGCGTACATCTTTCCATGGAAATCGTATAAGAGTGGCTTCAAGATATTGATTAGTAACTGCATAAAGACAGAAAAACAGAAGCTGGTCAGTGCCGGCCGTTAGATATCAGCCAGTCCTCTGCTTCCAGTACGACGGAGATCCTCCCTCACCTAACATACCGGAGGACAGTTTTTTCATCAAGCGCAGTAAAGGTTTGAAGGTTTTTTTATTATTTCAAATAATCAACAATATCTGTTTAGTAAATTAGTATAAGTATTTGATTCGAACACATCATATACAAGGATAAAATTCAGGAGAAAGCAGATTTTTTTTTGTTCAAATACAAAATAACTACGTTTACAATACTGTACCGTGCGTGTTCGTATTTGGGTTTTTTTCTAAATGTAAACTGACTTTACATTTTTGAGCAAGTCAACAACATCACATCATACACAACAAGTAGAAGACTTTTCTTTCTTACAGTGAATCCTGACTGCCCAGCTTACGTTGAGCATATTTACTCCCTTCATCGTCACCAGATTCCCTTTCAACCCTGCCAGCTTTAATGGAGCCAAACCTTTTCTTTTTGGGTAGCCTGCAACAAGAGACAGCTGTGATACTCACAAGAAAACATCATCCACACAATGATCATGTGTATAGTGTTAATAGCTGATATGAAATCAAACATTTGAATGGTAAAAATGTATGGTCTATCTGTATTTTCTGAGAATTTGTGTGGCAACAATTTATAGTTAGACTTTTCAATACTTTTTAAAAATTACATTACACATGTGAAATCTGTATATTTTTTATTCATTCATTTCATTTTTTCGTTTTAATTCAAGTGACATCCTAACTGTTAAACCTGTTAGTCAGAAATGGTGCGACTCTTTTATGAATGTGTGATATTCACGCAAGTCCAGCACACTTTAGGTAGATGTACACTCAAGAGCTGGAGAATAAATATAAATCTGCTACTGACGATCAGCACAAAACACTAGCTTATACTTAATAATAACGTATTCCTGTTGGCTTCAGTGCAGCTTCGCACGGTAAACATTACGGAGCAAAGAATATGACAAAAAAAAACATCACAACACAGCTTACCATCAAAATCACGACAGTCCAGTGCCTGCAAACAGAAACAACTCATTTTAACGACTTTGTTTTTAATGAAAACCGTCAAATAGTGGCTTATTTTAAGAAGGACACGGTTATTACACAGTAAGTTGCAAAACCATCTTCATAAAAAGGTCTTTTAACAAAGTTTTAGGATGTATTGTGAAGGAGGGAGCTTGACACTCTGCATTTTCTTGTGGAGGTTGTACTAAGCAGCTGTTTTGCAGTGACTCTCCTCATCTTACTGTCTTCTCTTGGTTGAGTTACAATTTACTTTGGATTGTCTTAACCTTGTGTTTCAAAAATGCCTTTTGTCATCTAGTAGGATGAAATTAGGAAATGTTACTATTTCCACATGTCGTTTTTACGCGTAATTTATCGAATACGTTTTATTTGATCGTGCCTGTTATACGTTGCTGTGATTATTTAACGATTTGAACGAATTTCACGCAACGATCAGTGTTGAAGGGTTGTGAATTTCTACAGAAAAATCACACGTGGTCTATAATAATTTTTTCCAAAGCTGTATAATAATAATTTCTTGTCGTTACCTAGGACGTATTTGCGTAGAATGAATTCCTGAAAATAAAGCCGTTATTTGCTGTGTACAAACCGGTGGTACGAACTGAAAGACGTAACTTACAATTTCATGCGATATCACCGCAGCTGCACAGCAGAGAAAAATCACCCTCCACATCACAGACATCTGGCTGACCTAAAAACTAAATAAGATAAATAAAAAATGCTGACCAACTGCACGGACCTCCTACTTGTTGAACGAACTCGCTCACAACATCTACACACCGCTTTATTTCCTTTAACGCAATAAAAAAAAAAAAAAACGCCCCCGCTGACCCCGCCCACAGACGTTGACGTTTTCTCCGGCTCAGGTTATTTCAGTTTCGGTGGAAAAATACGGTAAGATTCCCTTGTTTCCATAGGTAATCGCGGCCGTTCGTTTTTTTTTAAATTTTTTTTTTAACTGTGCGTTCATTCTCTTCGTCGGCATTTAGCTAAACTGAGTGAAGTTTGTGAACTTATATCCAGTGTTTTCCATGTTCCTGCTCCCAACTGTGGACGACCGAGCTTCAGACGGCGTCAAATACCGTTAGCTAGCGAAACATACCGAACATAACGGCTACAACTCCAGCACACGTCAAGTTTTAATAATACTGACATGTTAGCCACTTTAATTCAGCTTTTTAAATAGTGAACTCAATGTTTTTGTTTAATAAAAGGCTGAGGTTTTAATGGTTTTTAAGAAGGCATAAACAAGTAACTGAACTCCCGTAGACCTACAGACCAAACAAACACTGCCATAAAGATAGTTAAGCTAGCGGTTATAAAGTTGAAACTATTCAAACTAGCTGTACTTAAGACTGCGTTTTAGCTTGGCGTTACGTAAAACTTTAACATATAGCTACTGTTCTTACACATTTTCTGTAACTTAGCAAACGGAGTGTCTTGTGATATTAGAAAGTATTTATTGATTGATATATGTTTACTGAGTTGCTCTTTTACTGATAAGGTAGGGTTAGTACTGACCTAGATGTCTTTGCCTTTTACACAGAAACTAGCTACATGAACTAGTTAGCTATCTGTCACTTAAAGCCACACAAACACACACACACATACATTTCAGACACTGCTGTTGTCACTCCAAACAAAAACAATAACGTTTCCTTTTACGCTATAGGATTTTATCAGGCCAAAATACAAAGAAAAACAGTACCAGGGTCTCTGTAGGTCCTTAAAAGTCTTAAATTTGAATTTCTGAGGTCTCTGTTTGATCTACCTTCTTTTATCCAACCTTTAATTTCTTTTCTTCAACGGTTATGTTGCTGCAAATCCTACAAAAAAGTATCACATTTGTTGAGACCCTGTACTGACTGAGACAGTAAAGACCATACAGCCCAGATTAAAGGGTTTCATGCAAATTAGTAAAGCCCCAGGTCGTTAGATTTCTAGTTGTTCATTAAACTGCCAATAAAGCTACAGCTTGACATTGAGAAGGACAAGGTGTGGCAAGCAGTAAGATTCAAAATGTCAAACATCCTAAAACTCAGAGAGTTTATTTTTTATTAAGGGAAATGCTTTTCCACAACATTGCATTGTACACATTAGACCAGGGGTGGGCAACATCTCCCTCCAGAGGGCCACACTGACTTAAATAAAGTAAGCAAAGGGCCACACATTGAACAATTGAATTGAAACATGAAATACATAGTACTGAATTATGAAAACCCCTTGATAGATTGCATTTTCAGTTGGAAACCCAAAATTGCATATATGAAAATTTATTTCAAGATATCTTTATCTGTTTAATTTCCATTTCCAGTTTGTCATTTACTGTGTCCTATAATGTGTTCTGGTTCCCAGTGAATGAAGAAAACCATTCCAGCAGCACAATGTTGTTTTTGGCCTCATTAGGCCAGACAGGAGTCAGACTCATTCCTTCCAGCACAAGGAGCAGATTTCTCAGGAACAACAACCGCCTCTTTACCTGTTTCCCAAGCAGGACCACAAATGTGGGCTATTCCCTACCCTGCACATCCTCTGGCAACTATTACAGATGCTTCAGTGCCACAGCTGCTCACTGGAAGGCTTCATCATCACCCACACCATCTTTCAGTTATGTTATTGTTGGGGCTGGTTCAGCAGGTTGTGTCTTAGCCAACCGCCTCTCAGAAGATGCCCACGAGTCCGTGCTGCAGCTGGAGGCAGGACCTAAAGACATGTTGCTCGGCAGCTTGCGACTGTCTTGGAAGATCCACATGCCAGCTGCACTGACCTACAACCTCTGTGATGACAAGTACAGTAGTTTCATTATTTGTTTGTCTTTTGCAGGTCTTTAAATTTGTTTCATTTCCCTTAATAGCTGTCAGTCATTCCTGCACATTACATTATTTTCTGCAGTTCTTTCAGAGGGGAAGTTTCTAAAGATACACACAAACTCAAACGCTTACCCAATTTCTAGATGTTGATTAAGCCACATGATAAAGGAACCACAGTGGCATAGTGAGTCATATAACAAATCATTTAAGCGTCACAATTGCACAATTTATTGGTTCAGTATTTTGTCCCAAAAAAATATGCTAAAAGTCTGCTCTGCTGTAATATTTTTCCCCTTGTTTCTCAGGTATAACTGGTACTACCACACTTTACCTCAGGCTCACATGGACAACCGAGTGCTGTACTGGCCCAGAGGTCGTGTCTGGG
The DNA here is from genome assembly GCA_037367275.1 of Coranthus polyacanthus. Lineage (NCBI taxonomy): Eukaryota > Metazoa > Chordata > Actinopteri > Kurtiformes > Apogonidae > Coranthus > Coranthus polyacanthus. The sequence continues at coordinate 9,924 of JAPQRN010000614.1, read as the reverse complement.
GTGGGTCTTCTTCACTTAATGCCATGGTGTACATCCGCGGACATGCTGAAGACTACAACCGCTGGCAAAGAGAGGGAGCAGAGGGCTGGGATTACGACCACTGTCTGCCTTACTTCAGAAAAGCTCAGTGTCATGAACTGGGAGAAGACAGGTAATATTGCCTGTAATATAAAAACACCTGGAGGGGAACTCCTTATCCAAATGTACTTTGAGTGCCTCAGATAGTACACACTAGTCTGTCACAGCACTAGTCTGCCACAATTATTGCGGAATCGCCTTATTGGAACAGCAGCTAAGAGCAATTATTTTGCAACAGCTGGATGACAACGAACTGAGATGTCATATTTATTTCCACATCATTTTCTACCATTTAACATTTGACTGGCACTCTGTTGATGCAATCTTGTTGTGTCAACTTCATCTTGAGGCACTTAACTTCTATTAGTATCTGTCGTTATTGTCTTTATATATTTAAGTTATGTATGTCAAATCTGCCCTGTGCAATTTTCTTTCACTATTTTAATTTATTTGACACTAACAATACATATCAGCATTTAAAAAGTTTACACGATTGAAACCTTTAAAAATAGTTGATGTTTTTATTTCTGATGGCAAGGTGTTCCAAATCTGTGGACCTTAAGCCAAAAAGGAGGACTGACCAAATGCTGTTTTGCATTTTGCTGGTTAACTGCTCCCCTTGTGATGGTTTCTTTACCATTACATTTTTAAATCTTGTGACTGAATATATCAGGTGCCAGGCCACTCATACGCTTGAAAATCAATTTCATAAATGAGAAATTTATAAATAAATTCTGAAAGTTGACAAAGCCTGAAAGGTTTTTTGTGTTGTGTTTTTGTGTTCCTTCCAAATGAAGAAGGCAGATGTCAGGTCAGATGTTAACTTCATTCATAAAAATAGCATTATATAAACTGTTAGATCAAACATTGTATAGATGCAAACAAAACTATCTTGGAAGGAGATATGTTACAGGGACGTTTCTTACATATGTGTCCCTGTGAAAGAAAAATAAACTAAATGTAAATTGTGCAAATTTTCATTCAGCTTGAATGTGTTTTATTTCAAAGGAAACTTCAATTTTTTTTACTCCACTATATTTATCACGTGTAACATTAGTTACTAATTACTTTACTTATTATTAATATGAAATAAAGTTTAACTAATAAATTGTTGTTCATTATTCTAGATTAAGCTACCAAACAATATTCACAGTAATTAAAATGAGTTCACCATTAGCAGCTGGCAACTTTTATTAAAGTTAAACAATGAGTACTTCTTCCGCCACTGGTGAAAGTTTAACTTTGTGTCTGTTGTGTGAAGGTACCGAGGTGGCAGTGGACCTCTTCACGTGTCCAGAGGGAAGACCAACCATCCCCTCCACAAGGCTTTCATTGATGCCGGGCAGCAGGCAGGATACCCCTTTACTGATGACATGAATGGATACCAGCAGGAGGGCCTGGGCTGGATGGATATGACCATTTATAAAGGTGTGATATTTGTTTGTTTGTTTTTTTTTTCAAACCAAAAAATGTCATCTAGCTCTCTCTAAACCTAAATCTGCTCAGGGAAGCGGTGGAGCACAGCCAGTGCCTACCTGAGACCTGCTCTTGGACGATCCAACCTGAAGACGGAGGTGCGCTGCCTGACCACCAAGATCCTGTTTGATGGCAGCCGTGCTGTGGGTGTGGAATACACACAGAAAGGACAGAAAAAAAGGGTAGGAGGGCTGGAGTCACAAGTTAGAAAAAGTTACACATTATTAACTGCGATAATCTGTATCTTTTTCTTGAGCTTACTCATAATTTATTATATGTTGATTTTCATTGCCTCAGACTTATCCATGAGATTTTTATGTTCGGTCTCCAGGTGTTTGCAGAAAAAGAAGTGATACTGAGCGGAGGATCCATCAACTCTCCTCAGCTTCTCATGCTGTCTGGGGTGGGAAACGCAGATGACTTGAAACAACACGATATCCCTGTGGTCCAACACTTACCAGGTGCATTTAATACTTGGGAATTTTTCTTCAACATGTAAATGTTTGTAAAGTTTTGTGCTCAGAAAGATAACATGTTGTCTTCTCTGTGTTGTTTGTCAGGGGTTGGCAGTAATTTGCAGGATCATTTGGAGCTGTACGTCCAGCAGCATTGCACACAGCCCGTCACGTTGTACAAGGCCCAAAAACCCTTCCACATGGTCAAGATTGGCCTGGAATGGCTCACTGTGTTTACTGGTAAGACATCAACACATGCATCAGAGGACACAAACATTTTGCCAAGCACCTTAATGTTGTGAATGTATTTGGGATTATATCAGGAAACAGATGTTATTTTTAAAATGAATTAACATCAGTTGACATCAAAGTACTTTAAGTAATTTGAGTATATTTCACTTAATTTATGCCAAATATAAGGCTTTTTCGATATGATTGAGATTCTAGAGAAACTAATAATCAATCCACAGTCAGACATGCAGAGAGGTACTTGTTATGAGTAACTTGTAACTAGCATCTTAGATAACTTGTAAGTTATCTAAGATGCTCTTAACCCAAAGTCTGAACACACAGAAAACTATGATCATCTGTCACATAACCAAAGATTTGGTAATATTTACCTGAGTGTATTTTTATATATTTTATATTTTTATATAGTTATTACCTCAGTCAAGGACAGCTTGGGACAAATGTTTCATTCTGATGATGCAGGTGACGGCATTACAAAAAGTGCTGGGAGCAGGTAGAGGTACACTTTTACACAGTCATGACACAGATTACACACAATTATAGACAATCGTTACTGTTGCCAGGGCAACATAACAGGTATGTGTAATCTGGTCCTGAGTAAGACAACTGTCTGATAACATCCATCCATCCTTCCAAAAGTCATATTTCATAACTATTTTCCCCCAGGCTATGGAGCAACAGCCCATCTTGAGAGCGGAGGTTTCATTCGGAGTCGGCCGCATGTCACCCACCCTGATATCCAGTTTCATTTCCTGCCTTCACAAGTTATCGACCATGGACGAGTTGCTTCCAAGATAGAAGCTTATCAGGTGTGTAGCTTTGTTTTGAAATAGTATCTCAGGGTTGTTCTGCTTTTCAGAGGGCTGTATTCCAGTGTTTTTCCTAAGTTTGTGGAAGACCTGGGTGCATGGGTGAGAAGTTTGGGGGCAAATAAAACTTTTGTACAAGATAATAAGCTTTGCACATGCAACACCTGTGAAGTGCCACATGTGGATAAAGTTTCCGAGAAAATTCAGAAATCTATATTCTCACAGTCACAAACATCATTTAAAAATATATATTTCAATTTCCTTTGTTTAAATACATCTGTCAATACACAGAGTTTCCTTGTGTTAATATTCTTTGAACTCTCTTTCTTCAGGCTTTCAATGTGGGGAAAAATAAGCGTGATAATATTGTTTGCCGTATTGCCCTATACTGTATCCATGAACAAACATTTGGAAAAGCTAGAAAAGATTATAAATAAACAACATCCAAAAAGCTTAATGACTAAACCTGCTATAGAAGTCCAACTACAACCATTAGATTTTGGAAAAGTCACTTAGGTAGGTTTGATGCTCTCTCCACTGATTTTACATTCATTTTACTCATTTGCCCAAAATGGTTCAGGTGCTGCACCGACGCCTTTTAATGGTAGGGAAAACAATGTTTTATCCTTAGTGCAGATGAAACACATGGGTTTTGGATGGTGTAATGTGTGTTCATTATGCAGGTTCTTTAGGATTGTTTTGGCCTGGATGTATATGAAACTTAATAACAAAATCTAAGCATTTATTATGGTGTCATTTTCATGTAGAATGCAACTGTGCCAATGTCTAAACATGTTCTGGTTGTTTAAAGGTGCGTACTTTTACTCAAGCGCAAAGCTCTTTACACTGAAATTACACCATGCTTGGCTAATTAAGACCCCCTCGTAATACAGGAAAAAAGGCTTGTTCACAGAGCAGGTATACTGTTCCTTGCAAAATAACTTTTGTGACTTCAGATATTTTGAAACAGCTGCGGATTCTTAGTAACTTGTAAGAGGTGAGAGTAAGAGAAGTATAGTATACCCTCCCTGAACTAATAATGACATCGCATTCTACTGAAATGATGTCACTTCTCTGATGCGCCATAAATGCTATCACTGTTAAAAATACTCTGTTCCTCACAGCAAGTTAAGTCTCCTTTATAGTGTTTTGTTTTTTTCCTCTGTCTGGCTCAAAGTGTTTGGTTCACTTTAACCTGCAGGAGTTTGTGTAGTGTACTTTGCAGACACCATAAAGTCATTACAGTGGACTTGAAATGAGTTCTGATTGTGGGCTTGTCAGGGAAGTTTCTGTGTCACCAATTGATGGACATTAGCAAAACTCACATTTTGCCAAGTTGTTCCATGTTCTGTTCTATCATGTTTACTGCTCAGTTTCTCTTGTCATGTTATTTACGTTAATGTTGGATTAATGAAGCTATAACAGTGTGAGTGCAGTGAGTCGCTGGTCTGAAGACAAGCCTCTGTGCAAAAGATATCTAAGTTGTCGCTGTTATGAGTGAGTGGCTTCTGACCACAATATTATCAGTGTGGGCCACCACAGTCTTCATAATTCATGGGAAACACTTCATGGAGGACAATTATGTGCTGATATTTTAGGTTCATGTTGGACCAATGAGAAGCACCAGTATCGGCTGGATGAAGCTAAAGAGTGCAAACCCTTTGGATCACCCAATTCTCCAGCCAAACTATCTTACTACCGGTAAGAATCCGTCTCTGGACCGTTATGAAGCAGATTCACCATGTTTTTGAGATTTTCTGAGTTCTGTTTTTCCTTTTCAGACATTGATGTGTGGGAGTTCAGGGAGTGTGTCAAACTGTCCAGAGAAATTTTTGCACAGAAGGCCTTTGATCCGTTCCGTGGACCTGAGGTCCAGCCAGGTCCTCAGGTCCAATCAGACGCCGAAATCGATGCTTTTGTCCGCCGAAAGGCAGACAGTGCCTACCACCCGTCCTGCACCTGCAAGATGGGATCCCCTTCGGACCCGATGGCTGTTGTTGACCCAAACACACGGGTTTTGGGCCTTGAGCGCCTCCGTGTAGTCGACGCTTCCATCATGCCGAGCATTGTCAGTGGCAACCTGAACGCTCCGACCATCATGATGGCAGAGAAAGCTGCTGACATCATCAGAGGGCGCCCTGCTCTAGTCGACTCTGGGGTTCCCGTGTACCATCCACCAACACTTGACACACAAAGATAAACGGAGAAGCAGAGGGTATGTGGTGCTCATAAACAGTGTCCCTCTGGTTTAAAGGTTCAGTGTACAATATGTTGTAACTATTTGTAGTGATGTTGTCAATTGCCCCACACCCTACTGTACAATGCCCAGGAAGAAATGCAAAAGGTGTTAGAGCCAGTTTTTTGTTCGTTCTGGGCTTTTTAGTTGAGGGGAACTTTGGTTCACACTTCAACATAGTAGGTGACAATAATACAACTAGATTCCACCCACTATGAAATGGGGAAAAAGAAAGTCTTTTCTGAAATTAGTAGAAACATGGCAGCACAACATGGCAGATCGGCTCCCTCTGTAAATATAAAGGGCTCATTCTAAGATAATGAAAACACAACAGTTTATTATTTTCATATCATTTTACACTAATGAAAAAATAATTATGAGTATTGTATTCCATTTCTGCAGTTAGAGCCTCCTAAATTTCTCTAAATCTTACACACTGGACCTTCAGACCAAGTTTATTCACATCTCCATAGTAACAGTTGACACTGTTGAAGCCATAAGGGAGGTCCACTACATTTTACTGGGAGCTGATAATCTTTGTCCTGATCTAATAATGTGATCGTGTTGTCTTAACACATCTTATTTGCACACAATGTAAGAAATCAGCAAGAATGCAGAGATGAAGTATAAATAATCACAGTATAATAAGAATTATGAAGGATTGATCTATAAAACCTTGCTTAATATTCACCCTTCAATGGTGTTTAATGCAGTAGAAATATTTTGAATGTCACACTTTAATTGCTAGCTAACAGCTAGTCTGTCTAATCTGATCACAGTTGCTGAAAATACTAATAATCGATTCTTCTTCTTTGTCGTTTGTGAGTTTAGCTAAAGCCAACTGTTGAGCTTAATGTTCAACTTCTCAAGCTGCAACATGGACTCTGGATAAAAGCAAAGCTAAATATCAACACCTCTACTTTATCAGGGGTCTCAGTTTTACTTTGAATCAGACATAATGCGACAATCTGCCTTGTCATTCGAAATTAACCATTAGTGTATTCCATGACACATTACTACAGGAAACAGTGGCAATGTAATGGAAAAGTCTGACTTCCTTTACCCAGTTTCACCGTATCATAAAATAAGAACAAAGCACTAACCTTGGCACGTAATATGTTGAGTGTTCAGAAGTTCACATGTTTTAAATAATGCACAAGTACAAAGACCGAGGTGAAATAGAGGCTCATGAAGTTGTAAACGTGGTCATTTCTCAACGGAGAGTCCCTTCCTTAATAAATTCATTATGCCCTCCTTCTATCCAGAACTGGCATTGCAAAAGAACCTCGCTGTCACAACATTTCTGGAAAATGTTCTTCATTTTTGGACTGACATCTTTTTTCACAGCACATTGTACTTGAAGACAGTTTTTTCAACATCCTGAGTAGATTGTATCACAGTGTCCTCTGCTGTTTCTGTCAGCGGTTTCACGTAAAGAGTCTGGTATTCAGTGTCCTGTTGTCAGACTAATAATCAGTAACTCAGGTTTCATGCAGACAAAGCAAAAGCCTTTTTTTTGTTTTTGTCTGTTCAGATGAGACATTTCTCTGCCTTCCTGCAAACGTGCAGATTGATTTTGAAAAATGCAGCCTTTTGCAGAAATTTTAAATGAGCAATATACACATCCGCACTGTTCTATGTAACGTGATCAAATCAGAACTTCTGTCACTCTTGATGTGACAGAAGTCATTCGTCAGTCGTCATTGTGTCACATTGCGAGTGATGAAAAAGACACTTTGAAATGCGATATGAGCGTCCATACTGAGACGCATCTGGAGCAATCCGGTCATAATTTTGGATCTGACTTGCAACTAGAGATTGACATGCTTTCCTAGACAAAGAGCCTGTTTCACCTGAAAACAAATGGGCTCTTTGGATCAATAAGGAGTGCTGCTTTACACACGCAGGTGTAATAAAACACATGCTCTTTGGATCCGAGGACACATCATGAGACCAGAGAAAAAAGAAAAGAGACAGAGGTTAGACTAGAATATCGGATCATCGTAGTCCAGCTCCAAAAACGTCCAATTTCCACCTGACAGTTGCACCATTTAAGTTGTTAAAATGCAATCTGAGTTGTTATTCAGCTTTCTGAAAATGCCAAGTAGTGTGAAACATATCTTTTTTTGTAAATTTTTTAGGTGTTAATGCATTAATGGAATAACAAATGAACACATCTAGAGCAATTATTTTATCATTTTTGTTGCAATAATTAAATGAATACAGTTTTTCTTATTTTTTTTTGGATCCAGGGTTATTCCTAAAACATTCAGGGCTAGAGTCTTGGACATCCAGACCTTACGACGCCTCTGGTCATCACCATCACATGCTGCTTTACAAAACTTAAAACGCCTTTAAGCCCTTCATTAAATAGACATAGGCCTCTACATGTTTCAATTCTTAGTCTTTATCACGACTTGTTTCTACAAAGTGACGACTGCAGCGTGTATTTGTATGGGACCTTTCAGTCAGAAAGTTAAGTACTAGTCTAAACCCTCTCTTCTATTTTTACTGTCACAAAATTGGATCTGGTTGAACTGTTGAATGCCTACATGTGTCAAATTTTGTTCTGACTTGCTCATGTCAACATTTGAGGCATTTTTGTATTGTTGACAGTACCGCACCCAGACAAGCTCTTTCAGGGAAGGTCAGTCATGCTGTAGCTTTACATGATGTCCTTGCCATAACAGACACCAGTTGAATGTCAAGTCATGATCTGACCACCAGCTACTACACGGCATGTTTTCATTTCTGGATTTCAAATGCGGGCACGTCAATTGAAGCGTCAGTCTGCTTCAATGCTTTGAATCATGTTATGTACGGAGTAGAAGATGACAATCGTGTGTAAGTTTGGTCGATCCTTGTCTTTAGCTCTGCTGAGTCTTCAACTGTTAGAACTCAGACTTCAGTTTCTTTTAGTTTACGTATTTTGGTAGCTGCTTGACTTAAGAAGGGATAACTGCAATTGACAGAAATTATATGTACGTTTAAAGACTTTACATGTAAAATATACACTATGACCTACAATGCTCTTGTTCATATTGGCAGTGTTTCTAAACTACAATATGTGACTGATCTAAGTATGATAATACCATTGTGCCTGTAAAATCACTACATTCTTTCAAACTTTATACATAAAGATTTTATCTCAGTAAAACTGGATTTCAACTAAAAATCATTTCCTAACACACATATGTCTTAATAAGCTTTGCACTACACATGAATGATCTTATCATTACTTATTACTATGATGATTAGTGTTTACATTATGTGCAGTATTTTGCAACATTTGAATGTTTCAGTTATGTTTTGTCTCATGTCAGAAGGATTGTGAAGGGAACATTTAGATAATTCTTAAAGTTTTCATGTTTGCATGTTTTATGTTATTTATTTTTCACTGATTTTAAGCAAACACTAGAAACCGTCCTGACCTTGTCCTCGTGATTTTATTCAGCGATCCTTACAAAAAACCCTCAGCAGGATCGCCATCGTTTCAGGCGAGAGATTCAAATGTACAAAACAGGGTTTTTGTTTTCCATCAGTACAAAATCTAAAAGGTACTACTAGTTCTGCTACAAAGTAGATAGAGCTATTTTTAAGTTTTCATACAACAAAGGGGTACAAAGCAGAAACTTCAAAGTCATCAATTATTTTTACAAACACTTTACAGATTTTATACATTTGTGTCATTTCATTAACATGTGTAAAGCAATGGAAGAGTACAAAAAAATAAAGCTGTCAGATGCACGTGCAGGTCTTTGTGTTGTGTCTTTGTCAACAAACTCCAGATTCTGAAAATAAAATGTGTTTTTTATGAGGGCAGCGACAGGAGATTACAACACTCTCTCAGCCTCCAGGCTTGTTTTTACTGAAAATAAGGATATTTGGACAGTTCATGCAATGTTTCAATTACATTCAGATTCCCTGAAACGGTGACGTGGTTCTATTAGTAATGAATTTTTAACGTAATTAAAACGGTTCGTACTCGGGACTTCTTGACAGCGTGAGTAAGTGTCCCTCACTGTTCTGTTCACTCTCTGTTGTTGACGTGCATTTCTGGTTACAAAAATCTGTAGTGCCTTTACACAAGATGGAGAAGCTGCAGTAGGAGCTGTGCAAAACACGGATGACACTTGTTGATACCCGTTTAAAGGTTCAGTGTGTAGTATTTAGTGGCGCTCAGTTCTGAAGTTGGACACAAGGAAGTCTGTTCTGAGCTACTGTAGAAGCCAGAGTTAGTTTTGAAACGTTGAAGTTCAGTGCTAATTTTTATTTAGTCTCGCTTGGTTTTTGATTCCAGTTTAGTTTAAATTCACAAGTAGAAAAGTAGTCTTTATTCGGTTTCACATTTGAGTTTTAAATTTTTATGAGAAGAGCCTCGATTTAAAGAAGATGAAGAACGTAGTTTGAAAGGATGCGTGACATCGAATTTGATTTACAAACCGCTGTGTAACTACTGTAAGCCCTGTTATTCTTGTACACCACGAACCACTAACCCTTGTGTCGTCTTTCCTTTTGAGATCCTCTGGTCGACCTCGGGTTCATCAACGGGTCGTACTGAGGTGTTAGATTGTGTATGTGATGTAGACGTATTGATCTCTTTGATGTGCAGGTGTGAGGC